>PJEM01012223.1:0-48403 GCA_004023845.1 Helogale parvula | reverse complement strand
ATATATATATATATATATATATATATATATATATATATATATATACCACATCTTCTTGATCCATTCATCAGGTGATGGCCATTTAGGCTCTTTCCATGATTTGGCTATTGTAAAAAGTGCCGCTATGAACATTGGGGTACATGTGCTCCTATGCATCAGCACTTCTGTATCCTTTGGGTAAATCCCTAGCAGTGCTATTGCTGGGTCATAGGGGAGTTCTACTCATAGTATTTTGAGGAACCTCCACACTGTTTTCCAGAGCGGCTGCATCAGTTTGCATTCCCACCAAGAGTGTAGGAGGATGCCCGTTTTTCCACATCCTCGCCAGTATCTATAGTCTCTTGATTTGTTCATTTTAGCCATTCTGACTACAGGTGATATCTCAGTGTGGTTTTGATTTGAATTTCCCTGATGATGAGTGACACTGAGCATCATTTCATGTGCCTGTTGGCCATCTGGATGTCCTCTTTGGAGAAGTGTCTATTCAGGTCTTCTGCCCATTTCTTCACTGGATTATTCATTTTTTCGGGGAGGTATGGAGTTTAGTGAGTTCCTTGTAGATTTTGGATACCAGGCCTTCATCTGGTATACCACTTGCCACTATTTTTTCTCATTCTGTCGGTTGCCTGTTAGTGTTTTTGATTGTTTCCTGTGCATTGCAGAAGTTTTTATCTTGGTGAGGTCCCAATAGTTCATTTTTGTTCTCAATTCCCTTGACTTTTGGGGATGTGTCGAGGAGGAAATTGCTGTGATTGAGGTCGAGGAGGCTATTTCCTGCTTTCTCCTCTAGTGTCTTTATGGTTTCCTGTCTCACATTCAGATCCTTTATCCATTTTGAGTTTATTTTTGTGAATGATGTAAGAAAGTGGTCTAATTTCATTCTTCTACATGTTGCTGTCCAGCTCTCCCAACACCACCTGTTGAAGAGGCTGTCTTTTTTCCATTGGATACTCTTTCCTGTTTTGTCAAAGATTAATTGGCCATACACTTGTGGGTCCATTTCTGGGTTCTCTAGTCTATTCCATTGGCCAATGTGTCTGTTTTTGTGCCAATGCCATACTGTTTTGATGACAACAGCTTTGTAGTAGAGGCTAAAGTCTGGTATTGTGTTGCCTCCCATTTTGGTTTTCTTCTTCAGTATTACTTTGGCTATTAGGGTTTTTTTGCAATTCTATATGAATTTTAAGATAGTTTGTTCTAGCTTTGAGAAGAATGCTGGTGCAACTTTGATGGGGGATTACATTGAATGTATAAATTGCTTTGGGTAATAATGACATTTTAACAATGTTTATTCTTCCGATCCATTAGCACGGAATGTTTTTCCATTTCTTTGTGTCTTCTTCAATTTCCTTCATAAGTCTTCTATCGTTTTCAGCATACAGGTCTTTTACATCTTTGGTTAGGTTTATTCCTAGGTATTTTATGATTTTTCGTGAAATTGTGAATGGGATCCGTTTCTTGATTTCTCTTCCTTTTCCTTCATTTTTGGTGTAGAAGAATATAACTGATTTCTGTACATTGATTTTGTACCCTGCAACTTTACTGAATTCATGGATCAGTTCTAGAAGGCTTCTGGTGGAGTCGATCAGGTTTTCCATGTAGAGTATCATGTCATCTGCGAAAAGTGAAAGTTTGACTTCCTCTTTGCCGATTCTGATGCCCTTTATTTCCTTTTGTTGTCTGATTGCTGATGCTAGGACTTCCAGCACTATGTTAAACTACAGTGGTGAGAATGGACACCCCTGTCATGTCTCTGATGTCAGAGGGAAGGCTCTCAGTTTTCCCTCATTGAAGATAACATTAGCTGTGGGCTTTTCATAAATGACTTTTATGATGTTTAAGTAAGTTCCTTCTATCCCGACTTTCTTGAGGGTTTTTATTAAGAAGAGATGTTGTATTTTGTCAAATGTTTTTTCTGCATCTATCAAGAGGATCATATGGATTTTTTCTTTTCTTTTGTTAATGTGATGTGTCACATTGATGGATTTGCAAATATTGAACCAGCCCTGTAACCCAGGAATGAATACCACTTGATCATGATGGATAATTCTTTTTATATGCTGTTGAATTCGATTTGCTAGTATCTTGTTGAGTATTTTTGCATTTGTATTCATTAGGGATATTGGCCTGTAGTTCTTTTTGTTGTTGTTGTTGGGTCTCTGTCTGGCTTAGGAATCAAAGTGATATGGGCTTCATAGAATGAGTCCAGAAGTCTTCCTTCCATTTCTATTTTTTGGAATAACTTGAGAAGAATCGGTGGTAACTCTGCTTTAAATGTCTGGTAGAATTCCTCTGGGAATCCATCTGGCCCTGGGATTTTATTCATTGGGAGATTTTTGATAACTGATTGGATTTCTTCACTGGTTATGGGTCTGTTCAGATTTTCTATCTCTTCCATTTGTCCATGGAAATTTGTCTATTTCTTCTAGATTGTCCAGTTTGTTGGCATATAATTTTTATAGTAATCTCTGATGATTGCTCGTATTTCTGAGGGATCTGTTGTAATAGATGCATTTTCCTTCATGATTTTGTCTATTTGGGTGTTCTCTCTTTTCTTTCTGAGGAGCCTAGCTAGAGATTTATCAATTTTGTTTATTTTTTCAAAAAACTAACTCTTGGTTTCATTGATCCGTTCAATTGTTTTTGTGGATTCTATCTTGTTTAATTCGGCCCTGATCTTTATTATTTCTCTTCCTTTGCTGGGTTTGGGTGCTCTTGCTGCTCCCTTTCTAGTTTCCTTAGGTGCTCTGTTGGGTTTTTAGATTGTGCTTTTTCTAGTTTGTTGAAATAGGCCTGGATTGCAATGAACTTTCCTCTTAGGACTGCCTTTGCTGGGTCCCAGAGAGTTTGGATTGTTGTATTCTCATTTTCATTTGTTTTCACATATTTTTAAATTTCCTCTCTAATTGCTGATTTGCCCTCCACATTTTTTGGAGGTTTTCCAGACTTCTTCCTGTGGCTGATTTCAAGTTTAGCATTGTGATCTGAAAGTGTCCATGGTATGATCTCAATTCTTTTGTATTTATGGAGGGCTGCTTTATGACCCAGTATGTGATCGATCTCAAAGAATGTGCCATGTGCACTCGAGAAGAAAGTGAATTCCCTAGCTTCAGGATGCAGAGTTCTAAATATATCTATTAATTCCATCTGTTCCAATGTGTCATTCAGGTCCATTGTTTCTTCAGTGACTTTCTGTCTGGTTGATCTATCCATTACTGTAAGTAGAGTATTAATGTCCCCTGCAATTAGCACATTCTTATCAATAAGATTGCTTCTGTTTGTGATTAGTTGTTTTATATACTTGGGTGCTCCTGAATTCGGCACATAGATGTTTATAATTGTTAGCTCTTCCTGATGGAAAGACCCTGTAATTATTGTATAATGTCCTTCTTCATCTTTTGTTACTGCCTTTACTTTAAAGTCTAGTTTGTCTGATACAAGTATGGCTACTCCAGCTTTCTTTTGGCGTCCAGTCACATGGTAGATATTTCTTCATCCCCTTACTTTCAATCTGAAGGTGTCTTCAGGTTTAAGGTGTGTCTCTTGTAGACAGCAAATAGATGGATTTTGGTTTTTGATCCATTCTGCTACCCTGTGTCATTTGACTGGAGCATTAAGTCCATTTACATTCAGTGTTATTATTGAAAAATGTGGGTTTAGATTCATTGTGTTCTCTCTAGAGTTCATGTTTGTATTGATATCTCTGGTGTCTTATATTTCTTGCTGCTTTTTCTCATAGAGACCCTCTTAGGATTTCTTGTAGGGCTGGCTTGGTGGTGATGAATTCTCTCAACTTTTGTTTATTTGGGAAACCCTTTATCTCTCCTTCTATTCTGAATATCAGGCTCGCTGGATAAAGAATTCTTGGTTGCATATTCTTCCTGTTCATCACATTGAAGATTTCCTGCCATTCCTTTCTGGCCTGCCAAGTTTCAGTAGATAGGTCTGTAACCTCTCTGATCAGTCTCCCTTTGTATGTTAGGGCCCTTTTATCCCTAGTTGCTTTCAGAATTCTCTTTATCTTAATATTTTGCCGGTTTCACTATGATATGTCGTGCTGAAGGTCGGTTCACATTACATCTCATGGGAGTTCTGTATGCCCCTTGAATTTCAATGTCTTTCTCTTTCCCCAGATTGGGGAAATTTTCATGTCAGCTATGACTTTTGCTCTTGAAAGTAGTGCCTTTATGAAGAAGAGATCCTGGAGTGGCTTGTTGTGCAGTGTCTCCTATGCACCAGAGCCTGGTACTTCAGGAGAATATCCTTTGTGTGTTGCTTACATCCTGCTTTTATGTCTGAACCACTCTTCCTTTTAGTTCAGTCATCTGCACTGACTCTCTGCCTGTTGTGGACTGTGTTTATTCTCTGTGGCATTAGTGAGACCCAGACAAGGCAGCGCTTAGGGATTGTGCCCTCTGGGATACTTGGGGGTGGAGCAACAGTTTCAGCAATTTGCCCTGTGCCACTCGTCCACTGCTGGATCCCTCAAAGTGCTGGGGCATCTGGGGGCTGGGGTTTAGGGTGGGAAGGTATGTGAGGCTGGGCACAGCATGTGGTGACATGGGTTGGTCGGGTATGTAGTGGTGGCTGTGCACCCAGTAGCTGGGCAGGGCTCATATGCTGCTTGACAAAATTTTCCCTGGGCCCGGGGCTGAGGCTAGCAGGCTTGGAGTATGGGTGTCCTCAGGAGAACTTGCAGGCATGGCACATTGCGAGCAAGTTAGTTAGCTAGTGTCTGTGCAGCTTGGCCTCCTGCAGATGGCCCTGTGTTTATGTTGGGGGCTGGTTTATTGACTGGGATGTAGATGATATCTATTTATAAACATGGGATGCAGTGAGCTCAGGGTCCCCCTACTCTGTCATCTTCCCAAGCTCCCCCATATTAGCTATTTATTAAATGGTGAAAAGACAGACTATAGATGTTCTTAATCTTTTATCTGTTGAAATAACCTTTTTTTTTTTTCAGTTACCAACCTATAGTTGAATATGTAGATGCTCAATTTGAGGCCTATCTTCAAGAAGAATTGAAAATTAAACGTTCCTTTATTGACTACCATGATTCCCGTATACATGTGTGCCTTTACTTCATTTCACCTACAGGACATTCTTTGAAGTCCCTTGATCTATTAACTATGAAGAACATTGACAATAAGGTGTGTTCGGTAAATCCATCAACCTGTTAGGATTTGATTATTATTTTGTGATCATATATAATTTGAAGGTGTTTGCATACAAGAACTTATTCTTTTTTAATATGTTTAATAGATTTCAAATATGGTTAATATGTTAAAAGGGATAGCATTGCAACATACTACAGACATAGTAGTTTAAACAACAGAAATTAATTTTCTCACAGTAATGGAAAGTAGAAGTCCATGATGAAGATGCTGCCAACATTTTTTCTTCTGAAACCTTTTTATTTAGTGATAAATGGCCACCTTCCCACTGTATCCTCACAAGATCTTTCGTCTGTGCACATATCTGATGTCTTTTTGTTATATGTCTATGTTTCCTCTTCTTTTAAGAATACCAGTTACTTTGGATTAGGGCCTATTCTAATGGCTTTATTTTAACTTAATCACCTTTTTAAAGATTCTCCAAATATAGTCTTGTTCTGAGATATTGGGTGTTAGGACCTCAACATATGCATTGAAGGAGGGATGATACATTCAGCCCATAATAGCATTTGATTAATATCAACCTTAGTTTGCTTTCCAGATAAATTTAATTAGGTATGTATTAGAAAAATAAGATACAGGTTAAAAAATATTAAAATAAAAATTTATAGTTCTTTTTGTGATTCAAGATAACACAGATTGTGGTAATTTGCCTATATTTTTTAAATTGAATTTATTCTTTATTACTATAAAACAACCCCATTAACGTTTACCTGATACCATTGACTGTGTGAAACATGAAGTTTTCATGATCCTGGCTAGTGATCCTATCAGAGAGGATTCAGAATGCAATATGTACATGTGTATTTTTTCAATAGAGTATAAATATACATATGAAAGAAACTTTTATTTCACGAGATACTTTTCTATACTTTATGAAGTTGAAGAGAGAAGAACTTCTAAAATTTCGTTTCTTTTTTATCAAAGAAGGCCTGACTTTTGCTATATATTGTTCAAACTGGAAAGAAATTTTGTACCTAATCATATATGTCACCAAGTTGTTGAAAGAATTAGATTTTTGTTTAAAATCAAGAATTGCCTCAATTTCTTTATTATTAGTATATTCAATAGCCTGGGACACAAAGTTTTATTTTTTAATCTATGGGTAGCTGTTACCATCAAGGAATTTCCAGATATAGAAAATTGCTATTTTTTCTGCAAGAACATTACATCAAGGGGTGGGTAACTGTGCCTACGTGTCTGTTGTCTTCTCTTCTAGTTGCTCAGTTCCCTCCTGCAATAAGTGACTTTCATTCCTCAAATGAACACCTAATGAATTAACATGGAAAATTTCCATGTGTTATGTGTTAAGGATTTACTATCATTAGAGGACAGCTTTCTCAGCAATAGAATCCAAGATATTTATGTTAGACTTAAATCTATCTTAGTAATTATCCGCTTTTTACTGTGGAAACTATTATTTAAGATGCTCAGTTAGATAAAAATTTGAACACCAGTGTTACATTGAAGCCCTAGATTTGTACAAGGTTTTTTAAAAATGTACTTTGAGGAATCTAAAACAAAAGCAATATACCTAGAACTGACTTCTATGCATTTTGCTATATCACAAACCTTGACATTATGTAGTTATGATTTCATAAAATATCATATTTTAATAGTAGTAAAACATTTTAGAATTTTGCATATTTTTACTTTCTACAAAGTTTAATTATTAGGATGTAAATGCATGGAGACAGGGGGATCATACTGTAGAATTACGAAGAAAAGTTTATGAATAAAATTTCAACCTCAAATCTGCAATATGAAAATAATGCTTTTTTTTTACAAATTATGAATGAAGAGTTCTGTGAGCAAGATGTTATACACATTACATATATGTATCCATATACATATATACATTCAACCTTTAGAGTATGGTAACAAAAAAAGGTCGATTATTTGTAGATGGTTTTTGGAAAACACAAGCAATATATATCTGTAAAGACATGTAGGTAGATCAAGGGTCCGTGAAAATGGGATACTGATTAAGATGAATTTATGAAGAAGCTAATGCAAATGAATGACAGGTAGAAGAACAAAATAAATCTCACATATAGTTTTGATGCAAGGTCTCTTCTATCTTTTAGCACTTAATTTAATAAGCAATCAAGTTGATTATGAGCGAAATGGACTATTTTGTTCTACTACTTACATTTTACTAACTCCAAATGTGTTGAAAATGTAAGAAAGTTTGAGAAAAGAAATTTGAAACTTCTAAACCTGAATTCTGAGAAAAAAATTAATCTTTATAAGTACTGATGATTTTGGAAAGCAATTTTGTGAGGAAGGTATGGTAGTTTTTTTTAAATCTAGTTGTAAAAGTTTATTGTCAGAGTGAGGTTTTGACTGTAAAAATTCCAGGACTAACAACAAATCCTTAATGGTGAGATTTTGTTTGCTTCTTTATTTACAGGTGAACATTATACCATTGATTGCCAAAGCAGATGCAATTTCTAAAAACGACTTACAGAAATTCAAGTGTAAAATAATGAGTGAATTGGTTAGTAATGGCATCCAGATATATCAGTTACCAACAGATGATGAAACTACTGCTCAGGTGAATGCCTCAATGAATGTAAGCTTTTAACTATTGAATGTCAATTCTATTTTGTTTGGGAATAAAAATGCAGTTTATAAGTAACAATATTAGTAATAAATTGTCACTAGTATCTGACAATGAGACTTTAAATAAGGTATTCTCCCCCAAAATCTATGGTGAGAAACCTTTCCTTTCCTTTCCCTTCTCTTCCCTTCTTCTCTTCTCCTACCTGTCAGATTTCCTCTCCACCAATGCCAAGCAACCACTAATAAACTGCTCTCTATGTAGATTTCTCTGTTCTGGAATTAGCATATGAAGAAAATTAATAATATTTGGTCTCTTCATGTACTTACTGGCTATTAGTATATCTTCCCAAGAGAAATGTTTGCTTACCTCCTTTTGTTAAGGGTCTGGAAAATGGAAAAAAAATATCCATTTTTTAATTGAGGTTTTGTCTTTTTATCATTGAGTTGTAAGTTTTTTATATATTCTGGATACAAGTTCCTTCTGAGAAATATGGCTTGCAAGTATTTTCTTCCAAGCTGTTGTTGGTCATTTCCTCACTTTCTTTTTGCTATCTTTTGAAACACGAAAGGATTAATTTTGATGAAGACTAATTTATCTATTTTTGTTCTTGTTACTTGTATTTTTGGTGTCATATCTAAGAATATTTTGCCAAATCCAAGGTAATAAATATTTATGTTTTCTTCTAAAAGTTTAAAAAGTATGGTAAAATACACATAACATGAAATTTACCATCTTACCTATTCTGTAGCGTACAGTGGAGTGGCATTGTACATTCACATTTTTGTGCTCCCTTCACAACTATGTACTTACAGAACCCTTTTCTTCTTGCAAAACCGAAACTCTATATCTAAGAAACAGTAACTCCACATTACCCTTCCCTTCAGCCCCTGGAAACCACCATTGTTTTTTCTATCTATAAATTTGACTGTGCAAAGTACTTCTTGAAAACAGAATTATACAGTATTTGTCCTTTAATGGATGTACAAATATCTCTTTGAATTACTTTAAATATATTCCAAGAAGTGGAATTGTTAGATTTTTCTGGTTATTGTATGTTTGATTTTTTTTAAACTGTCCTGTTCTTTCCAAAGTGTCTGCACTATTTTTCATTGTTAACTACAGTGTTCAAGGATTCCAGTTTCTCTACATCTTAACCAATGCTTATTATTTTCTATTTTTATAAATAGCTAATCTTAATGGATATGAAGTAGCATCTCATTGTAGTTTTTATTTGAATTTTCCTAATGATTTCCTATGGTAAGCATCTTTTCTTGTGTTTTTGGTATTTGTATACCTTCAGTGGAGAAATGTGTCCATTCTATTTAGTTGTCTAATTTGTTGGTGTTCAGTTGTTCATAATATTCACTTATAATTATTTTTATTTCTGCAACATTGTTAGTAATGTGTCTCTTTCATTTCTGTTTCTAATAATTTGATTCTCCTTTTTAATCTTCGTTGATGTAGTTAAAGTTTGGTCAACTTTTTTTTTTTCAAAGAACCCACCTTAAGTTTCTTTGATTTTTCTATATTTTACTGTTCCTTTTGTCATTAATTCCCATTTAAATCAGTATTATTTTCTTCCTTCTGCCTGCTTTAGGTTTAGCTCTTTCTTCTTTTTTAAGTGTCTTAAGATGACCGGATAGTTTGTAGATTTGAAATCTATTTTCTTTCTTTCTAGGCATTTATGGCTATAAATTTCCACCTAGCCATTGCTTTGACTACATCACACGAATTATTCTATTTTTTTATTTTTTTTAATTAAGTTTTTATTTTAATTTCAGTATATTTAACATACAGTGCTATATTAGCTTCAGGTGTACAATATAGTGATTCAACACTTTCATACATCACCCAGGACTCATCAGGACAAGTGTACTCCTTCATCCCCATCATCTATTAAACCCATGCCCTACCCAACTCTCCTCTGGTAACCATCAGTTTGTTCTCTATAATTAAGAGTCTGTTTCTTGGTTTCTTCCCCCCACACCCCTCTTCTCCCTTTGCTCATTTGTTTTGGTGATTGTCATGGAGAGGAGCACTTGTGGGGAAGAGCACTGGATGTTATGCGGAAACCAACTTGGTAATAAACTATTAATAATAAAAAATAATAAAGTGAAAAATATTGTATTAAATAAATAAACTACTATATACTTAGATGTTATATATATAAACCTAATGCTAAACAAAAATCACAAACTATATTAGAGACAAAAAAAAATCCAAGAATAATACTAAAGGAAACCATCAAACCAAAAGGGAAAAAAGCAAGGGAAGAGGGAAGGAACAAAGAATAGCCATAAAAACAATGGTAAAACAAGTAACAACTATTTATTAAACATCTATTTATTAATAATCACTTTAATGGTAAATGGATTAAACATTCCAATTCAAAGACATAGGATGAGTGAATGGATATAGAGGCAGGACTCCTCTATATATTGATTACAAAAGACTCACTGCAGACCTGAAGCCACACACAGATTAAGAGTGGAGGTATAGGGGCACCTGGGTGGCTCAGTTGGTTGAGTGTCCGGCTTTGGCTCAGGTCATGATCTCACAGTTTGTGGGTTTGAGCCCCGCGTCGGGCTCTGTGCTGACAGCTAGCTCAGAGCCTGGAGGCTGTTTTGGATTCTGTGTCTTCCTCTCTCTCTGACCCTCCTCTGCTTATGCTGTCTCTTTCTGTCTCTCAAAAATAAATTAAAAACATTAAAAAAAGAGTGGAGGTATGTAAAAACATTTACCATGTAAATGGAAGCAAAAAGAAAACTGGAATTTAAGAAACAAAATGAGGAAACAGTATGGAGTTTCCTCAGAAAGTTAAAAATAGAACTACCCTAAGATCCAGCAATCACAATACTAGGTTTGTGCCCCCAAAATGCAGAAACACTAATTCAAAGGGATACAAACATCTCTATGTTTGTTGCAGCATTATTTACAATGGCCAAATTATGGAAGCAGCCCAGGTATCCATCAATAGGGGAATGGATAAAGAAGATGTGGTACATATATAAAACAAAATATTATTCAGCCATAAAAAGAATGAAGTGTTGCTATTTGTAATGACATGGATGAAACTAGAGAGTATAACTCTAAGGGAAATAAGTCAGAGAAAGACAAACGCCGTAAAATTTCACTCATATGTAGAATTTAAGAAACAAGACAAATGAGCAAAGGAAAAGAGAAAGAGAAAGGAGCCAAGAAATAGACTCTTAACTATTGATAACAGACTGATGGTTACCAGAGTGGAATGGACGGGGGAAAGGTAAAATGTTTGATGTGAATTAAGAAGTGCACTTGTGATGATCACCGAGTGTTGTATGGAAGTGTTGAGTCATTGTATTGTACACCTGAAACTAATATTACACTGTATGTTAACTAATGGGATTTAAATTTAAAAAAAACTTTAAAGAGTAAAATTATTTAAAAACTCCATACTATCTTGTACAATTCCTATCTTCTCTGAGGTTTTTAATGTATCTATACTATGGGATCACTGATAAGACTTTAGAGGTTTCTTGGAGGTATAAATGCCGTAATCTTTGTGAAGTGCCTGATACACAGGGTCTATATATAACAAATAATTAATAAATACTAATTATGCTTCTTCTATTTCTTTTTTTATTAATAGTTTATTGTCAAATTGGTTTCCATATAACACCCAGTGCTCTTCCTTAAAAGTGCCCTCCTCCATTACTACCATCTCCCTTCCCCTCCTCTTCAAACCTCAGTTTTCAGTATTCAATAGTCTCTCAGGTTTTGCGTCCCTCTCTCTCCCCAACTCTCTTTCCCCCTTCCCCTCCCCAAATCATGGAAAGAGCCTAAATGTCCATCATCTTCCATTTCTCTTTTGTTATTTTTCATACACCATTTATTTTAAGATTTCAGAAACTAAACAGACTTCTGAATTGAAAAGCTGAGTACTGTAAAATTTATCTTTATTTGTCTGTGTTAAATTTTCTTCAGATTTTGTCTTAAAGATTTTGGCCTTTTCTAATTTTACCTCTAGGAATTCATAGGGAATACTTTTTTATTAAAATCAATTAATAAATTAAATACTGTTTGTTAACTATTAAGTATTTAACTTGATGCTTAATTTTTATCTTAGACAATTCTTTCTACCCAAACAGTCTATGTAACTTCTGACAGATCATGAATTTATCTTGAATATTTGTGCTGTCTTTATATCTTGTTCAAAACCTTATTTTTACCTGTGATTATTCTTCCTAATTTGCTTATTATCTTCCCAAATCTCCTTTTGGTTGCTACTAATTTTCAGAATCCCTCTGATTCTCACCTCCCAGAAAGATCCTTCAATTATGTTTAGAATTCATTGAGACATGCATAGTACTCTTTATTAACATACTCTAATTGTATATTCATTAACTAATTATTATAGGTTTTTTCTTAATACTTTTCCATTTAACTTGTATATTGGAATTAAAACTGGTTTACACATAGGGCGCCTAGGTGGCTCAGCTGGTAAAGTGTCCAGCGTAGGCTCAGGTCATGATCTTGCAGTTCATGAGTTGGATCCCCACCTCAGGCTTTCTGCTGTCAGTAAGGAGTCGACTTCAGATCCTCTGTCTCCCTCTCTCTGCCCCTCCCCTGTTCTCTCTTTCTCTTAAAAATAAATAAACATTTAAAAAGTGGTTTACATATTATTTCCTCAATATTTTTGTGTTTTGGGGTAACGATAATGTGAAAAAAATTGCGTCTAGTAAAAATATTTTTTATTTGTATGCCCCACAGCAGAATCCGTTGCTTTGGGCTCTACTCAGTAGATAGTGTTGAGTTGTGTGCACGACCTGACAATAATGCACAACCTCTTACAAAAATGGGGTATAAATTGCACACCTTAACTGCCAAGTCATAAAATCTGAGGCAGGAGTGATAAACTTGTTTGAAT
This sequence comes from Helogale parvula, assembly GCA_004023845.1. NCBI lineage: Eukaryota > Metazoa > Chordata > Mammalia > Carnivora > Herpestidae > Helogale > Helogale parvula. The sequence continues at coordinate 35,754 of PJEM01012223.1, read as the reverse complement.
AAACTTATAATAATATTATTCTCTCTTTTGATTTCCATAACAGAAACGTAACAGAGTAGGCCTTATTGGTGTAAGGGAATATAACCAAAGTTGTTCTTACTTTCTAGGGACAATTACCTTTTGCTGTAGTAGGGAGTAGGGATGAAGTGAAAGTTGGAAAAAGAATGGTCAGAGGCCGTCAGTACCCTTGGGGAGTTTTACAAGGTAAATGTGCTAGGAGTGAGCAGGCTCGCTCTGGAAAGACTGTGTGTGCGCGTGTGTATGTGTGTCCTCATAGTCCTAATATATTTTAACTTCAGTCAATAGTGGTAATCGTTGCTACACAGTACATTGAGAGTTACTGATTAGGGGCACAGATTCTTTCTCATTTAAGCGAAATGTCACTTTGACTATAATTCATTCTCACAGGAGTTTACTAGGTGGTTCTTTAGACAAAAATCCACAGAGGTTTGGTAGAACCACCTCGTTTACCCCAAACTGACATACGCATGGTATCTCTCTCTGCATAAACTATGACATCCAGACTGTTGGACAGTGCTTTGGACAAAAGAACTTTGAACAACATTGAAGCATAAATACCAGTGTTTAAAACCTGTTACATGAGTTACTGACTACTTAATTTGTAAAGCATTTTTAAGTGGCCACTAGAAAAAAAGCATGGTAAGCTATTTTTAAAATAAAGAAATGTAATTTACCATTGGAAAATTTATACCTAGATACTTATATTAGTCATCTAACATCATGATGAGTTGAAATATTATAATAGGCAGTCAAGTCATTTATTCTCTGGTTTATATGGTTGGAGATTGGATTATCTCCACTTGTACCAGTTTCAAAAATGTTGTTTTATTAATTGATATATTAAAAATTAAACTTATGAAACATACTTAAGAACAATATATTTTAATGAGTATTAAATTGTGTTACAATATCATGCACAATAAAATATATATGGTGCTCAGTAGTCTGGATATGACAAGCACAGGAATAAGGCATGTAAACTTATTGATTGATTTTGAATATTGACTAATTTGGTCTCATAAACATGGGGTATAAATAGAATTAGAGAACTAAAACATGCATAACTTTTAATGCCTTCATATCAGCAGGATTTGAATTAATAAAGTTATTTACTTTAGTGAAATATTACATTTTTTTTTAGTATTCAGTGAAATACCTTGTGGGGCAGTTTGTAAAATATTAACAATTATTAATGACAAACTGCGCTGCCATACATTAATATAACATATTATTTAGTTGTTTCTTATTTATTCTTTGGCTAATAAACTTAAAGCAACTTTCCTGGTCCAAAATTAAACTCTGCCTATAATAGATATGTACCATATAATCATAGTTACAAATAATTATAGCTATTTAACAGAACAATCTCTTAGCTGTTATTTTAAATGTTTTTCATGCACATATCTACTCAAGAGTAATTATTGGGCGCCAAGGATTGATAATAAGTGTTGTTACTATCTTATTTTCCTACCTAGTGGAAAATGAAAATCATTGTGACTTTGTCAAGCTCCGGGATATGCTCCTTTGTATAAATATGGAAGACTTGAAAGAACAAACTCACATCCAGCACTATGAACATTATAGGTGCTGCAAACTGGAGAAAATGGGCTTTACTGATGTGGGCCCAGACAATAAGCTGCTTAGGTGAGTGGAGGAGATCGTGTCAGAAGAAGCTAATGGGTGATTCAGAAATCCCCTACAACCATGAGATGCAATCATTGGGGAATGAGAATAACTACTTTTCACATTCTGGGTCATACTGAATTTTTTAAAGTCTTATTTTTTATTTTTTAAAAATATAATTTATTGTCAAAGTGGTTAACATACAGTGTGTAAAGTGTGCTCTTGGTTTTTGGGGTAGATTCCCATGGCTCATCGCTTATATCCAACACCCACTGCTCATCCCCACAAGTGCCCTCCTCGATGCCCATCACCCATTTCCCCCTCTACCCCACCCCTCCATCCACCCTCAGTTTGTTCTCTGTATTTAAGAGTCTCTTATGGTTTGCATCCCTCCATCTATGTTTATAAATATTTCTCCCCTTCTCTTCCCCCATAGTCTTCTATTAAGTTTCTCATGATCAACATATGAGTGAAAACATATGATATCTGTCTTTCTCTGACTGACTTATTTCACTCAGCATAATAATTTCCAGTTTGTCCACATTGCAGAAAATGGATGGATTTCATTCTTTCTCATTGCCAAGTAGTATTACATTATATATATAAAACACATCTTCTTTATCCATTCATCAGTTGATGGAAATTTAGGCTCTTATCATAATTTTGCTATTGTTGAAGCGCTGCTATAAACATTGAGGTACATGTGCCCCTATGATTCAGCACTCCTATGTCCTTTGGATAAATTCCTAGTAGTGCTACTGCTGGACCATAGGGTAGTTCTATTTTAAAATTTTTGAGGACCCCCCACACTGTTTTCCAGAACAACTGCACCAGTTTGCATTCCCATCAACAGTGCAAGAGGGTGCCCATTTCTCCACATCCTCTCCAGCATCTGTAGTTTCTAGAGTTGTTCATTTTAGCGACTTTGACTGGTGTGAGATGGTATTTCAATGTAATTTTGATTTTTATTTCACTGATGATGAGTGACGTTGAGCATCTTTTCATGTGTGTGTCAGCCATCTGGATGCCTTTTTTGGAAAACTGTCTATTCATGTCTTCTGCTCATTTATTCACTGGATTATTTGGTTTTTGGATGTTGAGTTTGGGAAGTTCTTTATAGATGTTGGATACTAGCCCTTTATCTGATATGTCATTTACAAATACCTCTTCCCATTCCATCGGTTGCTTTTAGTTTTGTTGATTGTTTCCTTTGCAGTGCAGAAGCCTTTTATCTTGATGAGGTCCCATTAGTTCATTTTTGCTTTTAATTCCCTTGCCTTTGGAGATGCGTTGAGCAAGAAATTGCTGTGGCTGAGGTCAAGGAGGTTGTTGCCTGCTTTCTCCTCTAGGGTGTTGATGGTTTCCTGTCTCATATTTACGTCTTTCATCCATCTTGAGAATATTTTTTGTGTATGGTGTACAAAAGTTGTCGAGTTTCATTCTTCTGCATGTTGCTGTCCAGTTCTCCTGGTACCATTTGCTAAAGAGACTGTCTTTTTTCCATTGGATACACTTTCTTGCTTTGTTAAAGATCAGTTGGCCATACATTTTTGGTCCAATTCTGGGTTCTCTATTCCATTTGTCTAGGTGTCTGTTTTTGTGCCAATACCATACTGTTTTGATGATTACATCTTTGTAGTAGAAGCTAAAGTCTGGGATTGTGATGCCTCCTGTTTGGTTTTCTTCTTCAATATTACTTTGGCTATTTGGGGTCTTTTGTGGTTCCATACAAATTTTAGGATTGTTTGTTCTAGCTTTGGAAAGAATGCTAGTGAAATTTTGATTGGGATTGCTTTGATTGCATAGATTGCTTTGGGCATATTTGACATTTTAACAGTATTTATCCTTCCAGTGCATGAGCATGGAATGTTTTTCCATTTCTTTGTGTCTTCTTCAATTTCTTTCATAAGCTTTCTTTAGTTTTCAGCCCACATATCTTTAGTTAGGTTTATTCCTAGGTATTTTATGGTTCTTGGTGCAATTGTGAATGGGATTAATGCGGGGGACCAACCCACGCACCACAGTCGAAAGGTCCCGAGTAGGGGGTTGGTGTCGGCGAAAATATCTCTAGAAAAGAAGATGGACAAGAAGGACAAGACAGACAACGGGCATGATGGAGAGCCACACTTTATTAAGATAGCCAGGGTCTTATATACCATAGGTGATTACATCATTTCTTTAATGGTTACATAGTTCAAAGTCCTTGAAGACATGCTCTGGATAAGGTCATTCTTATCAGGACAGTAGTAAGTAGCAGGATTAGGTCATTACAAATGAGGAATCCCCTAATAATAGTCTGGTTTTAAACATAAGATAAACCTAAGGAATTTTATGAGGAGATATACATTCCTTAAGGACTTTCATCAGTTATTCAAGGGTGGGATGCTGATCCTTCTATATGTAAATCTTTTGGCAAAGGATTATGTTCACTCCCAACAACAGACAAAAGAGCCAGAAAATAAAGTAAGGGAAGGTCACTGACTGACCCAAGTTGATTCAAAGCCTAAAAGTATATGCCTCTTTGCAAAGTAATGAGAAAACCATAGGATGAACAGAAGCCACATGTGCGGCCCAAGAGGCCAAATATTGTTTGAGGGTTAATATTGCCTACTGGGCTCCAACAGATTAGTTTCTTTATTTCTCTTTCTGTTGCTTTATTATTGATTATAGAAATTCACTGATTTCTGTACATTGATTTTGTACCCTGCATCTTTGAATTCATTTATCAGGTCTAGCAGCCTTTTGGTGGAGTCTTTTGGGTTTTCCATGTAGAGTATCATGCTGTTTGCAAAAAGTGAATGATTGACCTCTTCTTTGCCAATTTTGGTGCCTTTTATTTCATTTTGTTGTCTGATTGCTGATGCTAGGACTTCCAACACTATGTTAAACAAGAGTGGTGAGAGTGGACATCCCTGCCATTTTCCTGATCTTAGGGGGAGGGGTCTCAGTTTTTCTCCACTGAGGATGATATTAACTGTTGCCTTTTCATATATGGCTTTTATGATGTTTAAGCATGTTCTTTCCATCCTGACTTTCTTGAAGGGTTTTATTAAGAAAGGATATTGTAGGGGCTCCTGGGTGGCTCAGTCGGTTAAGCCTCCGACTTCGGCTCAGGTCAGATCTCACGTTCGTGGGTTCGAGCCCCGCGTCAGGCTCTGTGCTGACAGATAGCTCAGAGCCTGGAGCCTGCTTCTGGTTCTGTGTCTCCTTCTCTCTCTGCCCCTCCCCCTCTCATGCTCTGTCTCTCTCTGTATCAAAAATAAATAAAACATTAAAAAATTAAAAGAAAGGATATTGTATTTTGTCAAATGCTTTTTCTGCATCTATTGACAGGCTCATAAGGATCATAAGGTTCTTATCCTTTCTTTTATTAATGTAATGTATAACATTGATTGGTGAATATTGAACCAGTCCAGTAGTCCAGGAATGAATCCCACTTGATCACAATGAATAATTCTTTTTATATGCTGTTAAATTCGATTTGCTAGTATCTTGTTGAGATTTTTACATCCATTTTCACCAGGGATATTAGCCTGTAGTTTTTTTTTTTTTTTCTTTTCTTTTCTTTTAAGTCTCTGTCTGGTTTGGGAATCAAAGTGATACTGGCTTCATAGAATGAGTCTGGAACTTTTCCTTCCATTTTTTGGAACCACTTGAGAAGGATAGGTATTAACTCTGTTTTAAATGTCTGGTAGAATTCCCCAGGGAATCCATCTGGTCCAGGACTCTTATCTGTTGGGGATTTTTGATAACTGATTCAATTTCTTCCCTAGTTATGAATCTGTTCAAATTTTCTATTTCTTCCCGTTTGAGTTTTGATAGTGTGTGTGTGTCTAGGAATTTGTCCATCTCTTCCAGGTTGTCCAGTTTGTTGGCATATAATATTTCATAGTATTCCCTGATAATGATTTGTATTTCTGATGGATTGGCTATGATAAATCCATTTACATTCATGATTTTATCTACTTATGTTCTGTTTTTTCTTTAAGAAGTCTAACTAGGGGTGTATCAATGTTGTTTATTGTTTCAAAAAACAAAATGTTGCTTTTATTGATCTGTTCTACTGTTGGGGTTTTGTTGGACTCTATATTGTTTACTTCTGATCTGATTTTTATTATTTCTCTTCTTCTGCTGGCCTTGGGGTTTCTTTATTGTTCTGCTTCTAGTTCCTTTAGGTGTACTGTTAGATTTTGTATTTGGGATTTTTCTTGTTTCTTGAGATGGACCTGAATTACAATATTACAATGTATTTTCCTCTTAGGACTGCCTTTGCTGCATCCCAAAGGGTTTGGACTGTTGTGTGTTCATTTTAATTTGTTTCCATTTATGTTTAATATCTTTTTTTTTTTTTTGCCTTGTTGACTCATTCATTCTTTAGTGGGATATTCTTTTACCTCCATGCATTTGGAGGTTTTCCAAATTTTTCCTGTGGTTGTTTCCAAGTTTCATAGCACTGTGATCTGAAAGTGTGCATGATATGATCTCGATTCTTTTATATATATTGAAAGCTGTTTCATGATCCAATATGTGATCTATCTTGGAGAAAGTTTCATGTGCACTCGAGAAGAATGTGTATTCTGCTGCTTTAGGATGAAAAGTTCTGAATATATATGTCAAGTACACCTGGTCCGATGTATCATTCAGGGCTATTGTTTCTTTATTGATTTTTGTCTAGATGACCTGTTCATTTCTGTAAGTGGGGTATTAGAGTCCCCTGCAATTACCACATTCTTACCAATAAGATTGCTTATGTTTTTGATTAATTGTTTTATATATTTGGATATTTCCATATTCAGAGCATAAACATTATAATTGTTAATTCTTCTTGATGGATAAACTCTATAGTTATAATATCCTTCTTCATCCCTTGTTACAACCTTAAGTTTAAAATCTAGTTTGTCTGATATAATTATGGCTACTCTAGCTTTCTTTTGACTTCCAGTAGCATGATAGATGGTTCTACATCCCCTCACTTTCAATCTGAACGTGTCCTCAGGTCTAAAATGGGTCTCTTGTAGACAGCAAGTAGTTGGATCTTTTTTCTTTAATCCATTCTGATGCTCTATGTCTTTTGATTGCAGCATTTACTCCATTTACATTCAGTGTTATTGGAAGATATGGATTTAGAGTCATTGTGTTATCTTTAGGTTTCACACTTGTAGTGATGTCTCTGATCCTTTGTAGTCTTTGCAACATTTCACTCACAAAGTTCTGCTTCAGATCTCTTGTAGGGCTGGTTTAGTGGTGATGAATTCCTTCTGTTTTTATTTGTCTATTAAAACCTTTATCTCCCCTTCTGTTCTGAATGACAGCTTTTCTGGATAAAGGATTCTTGGGTGCATACTTTTCCTATTCAGCATATTGAAAATTTCCTGCCATTACTCTCTGGCCTGCCAAGTTTCAGTAGATAGGTCTGCTACTACCCTAATATGTCCACCCTTGTAGGTTAAAGCCCATTTGTCCCTAGCTGCTTTCTAAATTCTCTCTTTGTCTTTGTATTTTGCCAGTTTCACTATGATATGTTGTGCAGAAGATTGATTCAAGGTATGTCTGAAGGGAGTTCTCTGTGCCTCTTGGATTTCAATGTGTGTTTCCTTCCCCAGATTGGGGAAGTTCTCAGCTATGATTTGTTTATGTACTCCTTCAGCCCCTTTCTCTCTCTCTTGTTCTTCTTCTAGAACTCCTATAATATGGATATTATTTCATTTCATTGAATCACTTAGTTCTCTAATTCTCCCCTTATGGTCCATAATTTTTTTTTATCTCTCTTTTTCTCAGATTCATAGTTTTTCATAATTTTATCTTCTATTACATTTATTCTCCCTTCTGCCTTTTCAATCCTTGCTGTCAGCACGTCTAGTTTATTTTGTACCTCATTTCGAGCATTTTTAAAATTCATGATGACTAGTTTTTAGTTCCTTGATCTCTGCAGCAATAGATTATCTGCTGGTCTATGTTTTTTTCAAGCTCAGCTGAGCACCAGCGAGGCATAGAAGTTGGTGGAGTGGGACAAACCACTTCGTTTGTGCCCATGACACAGTGAGGATGTGCTGCTCCACACCACTGAATATATGGCCTCTGGCTGGCAGGTGCAGGCTGTCATTTTCCTTTGAATCATTATATACCTTCTCCCCACAGCACTCCAGGAAGGGGATTGCTTTCTCTCACTGTGGACTCTGCCTCTGAACTAGTTACTGAGCCCAGACTGGCTCCCCTCCTCCCCAGCGGAAGGAACAGGGCAGCCCACCCAAGTCCAGAAAAAGCCCCACAGTTAGAGATTGGATTTTTCTCCATCTTGGTCTGTGGTGGGTTTTTTGTTTTGTTTTGTTTTATTGTCCAGATACAGTCCTATGCTTCTCCAGCCTCTCTTTTCTCTTCTTTTTGTGTCTCAGCAGAAGGGGAATACCTCCCCTCCATTCCTCTGCTGCCTGTTTTATCTCTCCAAGTTTGCGGTCACACACCTGTGGCCTGCCAGATTGTCCCGGTGGGTCCCTGGAGGCATCTCTGTCACTTTGTTGCCCAAAGTGAATTCTTGGAGTTCAAAGTTCTATGGCCTCAACACTGTGGTATTTGAGAGATGAGGGAACTTTGGATATCCCTACTTCACCATGTTGTATCCAAATGAATTTTATGTTTTTTAATCATCTTCAGACTGGGGGAGAATTATTAGGAGCAACATAATTTAAGGACTCATTTATATGCTCAAATATGAGTATCCAATATGTATATATGCTGAAATGTGTATCCAAAAGAAAAACAATATATTGTTTTTATTTTTTGTATTTTATATGAAATAGATATTCATGAAGGAGATTTTCAAATATTGGCAAAGTCTTTATTGATAAAGGTTGGCAAAGGATATTGAGAAGGATGACATTGAATGTTGGATGAAGGAAAGAGGAAAAGCAACAGTGTAATGTAGAATTCAAGTGAAAATAGTTTGAGAGTAAGTGTATTTAGTGATATTTAAATGGAATAGGACTTGTGTTGCAAATGATGACAGTGTGGTATGATCCAGTTATATTGATTTTTTCAGGTTTTGAAGACAACCAAAATTGAACTGGCTATCTTAACTGAGTTAAATTTTGAAAGAATGCCTGACTTAATTTTTAATTTTTATTTTGGGAGAAGAAATAGGCTTTTTAAGAATGATGTTGTGAAAACCAGATTTTTTCCACTCTTAAAATAATTTTTAAAAATTATGTATAGTTGATACACAATGTTATATTAGCTTCAGGTGTACATATAATGACTTGACAACTTTTACATTATGCTACACTCACTACATGTGTAGTTACCATCTGTCACCACGCAACACTGTTGTAATACTATTTACTATATTTCCTATGCTGTATTTTTCATCCATCTGACTTATTTATTTCATAAGCAGAAGCCTGTACCTCCCACTCTCTTCCACTCATTGTTCTCATCTCCCATTCCCCTAGCCTTTAGCAAGCACCAGTTTATTCTCCATACTTATTCTTCTGTTTCTCCTTTTCTTGTTTGCTTATTTGTTTGTTCATTTGCTCTGTTTTTTAAATTCCACATATAAGTGAAATCATATGATATTTTTCTTTCAATGTCTGACATTTCACTTAGCTTAGTACACTCTAGGTCCATCTGTGTTGTCACAAATAGCAAGATCGTATTCTTTTTTAAGGCTGAGTAATATTCTTCTCTCTCTCTCTCTCTCTCTCTCTCACACACACACACACACACACACACACACACATCTTATTTATCCATTCATCTCCTGATGGAAACTTAGGTTGCTTTCATATCTTGGTTATGGTAAATAATGCTGAAATAAACATATATTTTGAATTAATGTTTCCATTTTGGGGGGTAAATAACCAGTAGTGGAAACTGGAACCTATGGTATTTCTGTTTTTAATTTTTTAAAGAACCTTTATATTTTTTCCACAATGGTTGTACCAATTTACATTCCAGTCAACAATGTGTAAGGGTTCCCTTTTTGTCACATCTTTACCAACATCTGACAGGTGTGAGATGATATCTCATTGTGCTTTGATTTGCATTTCCTTGATGGTAGTAATGTTGAGCAGTTTTTTTAATGTGTCTGTTGGCCATCTGTATATTTTCACTGGAAAAATGTCTATTCATGTCCTCTGACCATTTTTAAAATCAGTTTATTATTTTCTTTTAGTGTTGAGTCGTGGACTTTTTTATGTATTTTTGTTACTAACCTCATATCAGATATATTATTTGCAAATGTTTTATCCCATTAAGTAGGTTGCCTTTTAATTTTGTTAATGGTTTCCTCCACTGTACAAAAGACTTTTATTTTGATGTAGTCACAATAGTTTATATTTGCCTTTGTTCCCTTTCCCTGAGGAGACATAACTAGAAAGATGTTGGTAGAAAAATGTTGGCCCATGTCCAAGAGATTATTGCTATGTTTTCTTCTAGGAGTTTTATGGCTTCAGGTTTCACACTTAGGTATTTAGTTAATTTTGAGTTTCTTTTGTGTATAAGAAAGTGGTCCATTTTCATTCTTTTGCATGTAGCTGTTCAGTTTTCCAGTACCAGTTACTGAAGAGACTTTTCCCCCTTGTATATTCTTGCTTCCTTTGTCAGAGATTAATTGAAAATATGAACTTGGGTTTGTTTTTGGGATCTTAACTATGTTCCATTTACCTATGTGTCAATTTTTGTGTCAGTACAATGCTGTTTTGATTATTATAGCTATGATGATGATGATGATACCTGGCTTTATTTTAAGTAAGAATTTTATAAAGTAGAGATCTCCTCAAATTAGATATGAAGAGGTGTGATATAATCAAAAGTGTTGGTGATAAATCACTGATATAAGAGTTGAAAAATTCTAGTACTCTTTGGGTATACTGTCCCTGTATTCTTCAATATTGCACTCCACTTTTTTACATCTCATGATATAAACATTTTTTCAGTATATATTTTACAGTATACAGTATATAATAGGTATACTATACGGTATATTTGTATAGGTTTATTTATATTACCATTTTAATATGAGAGTAATAAAATAATTTTATAGTTTTCAAGAGATCTATGAAGATAAAAGACAAAAGTTCTGTGATCAACGTCAGAGGGAAGAAGAAGAATTGAAACAAAAGTTTATGCAGCGAGTAAAGGATAAAGAAACAGCATTTAAAGAATCTGAAAAAGAGGCAAGTATGCTGATGTAATCTAATTTGTGTTCATTTTAATGTATATTATTAATTTGGAGTTTTAATGTCAAAAGTTGTTTGATGACTTTGGAAGATACTTTCTATTTTTGAAGTAGCTATTTACATTATAGGTTTTGAATACAACATTTAAAAAATTATAGTCAACGATTTTATTTTTTTAGAACATATAGAGAACTTTTTTTCCTTTATAGTTTATTGTCAAGTTGGTTTCAATATAACACCCAGTGCTTATCCCAACAAGTGCCCTCCATGCCCATCACCCCCCTTCCCCTCTCCCCCACCCTCATCAGCCCTCAGTTTGTCCTCAGTATTCAAGGGTCTCTCATGGTTTGCTTCCCTCCCTCTTCCCAACTATATTTCTCTTTCCCCTTCCCCATGGTCCTCTGTTAAGTTTCTCCTGTTCCACTTATTAAGTGAAAACATATGGTATCTGTCCTTTTCTGCCTGACTTATTTTGCTTAGCATGACACCCTCGAGTTCCATCCACGTTGCTACGAATGGCCAGATTTCTTTCTTTCTCATTGCCATGCAGTACTTCACTGTATATATAAACCACATCTTCTTGATCCACTCATCAATTGATGGACATTTAGGCTCTTTCCATGATTTGGCTATTGTTGACAGTGCTGCTATGAACATTGGGGTACATGTGCTCCTATGCATCAACACTCCTGTATCCCTTGGGTAAATCCCTAGCAGTGCTATTGCTGGGTCATAGGGGAGTTCTATTGTTAATTTTTTTGAGGAACCTCCACACTGCTTCCCAGAGCAGCTGTACCAGTTTACATTGCCACCAACAGCACAGGAGGGTGCTCGTCTCTCCACACCCTCGCCAGCATCTAGTCTCCTGATTTGTTCATTTTAGCCACTCTGACCGATGTGAGGTGGTATCTCAGTGTGGTTTTGATTTGTACTTCCCTGATGATGAGTGACACTGGAATGCTTTTTATTTCTTTTTGTTGTCTGATTGCCGTAGCTAGGACTTCCAGTACTATGTTGAATACAAGTGGTGAGAGTGGACATCCTTATCTTGTTCCTGATCTTAGGGAAACGCTCTCTGTCTTTCTTTAAGGATAGTGTTAGCTGTGCATTTTTGTTATATGGCCATTATTATGTTGAAGTTTATTCCCTCTCTCCCTACTTTGTTGAAGGTTTTCATCAGGAATGAATGTGTGCTTTGTCAAATTTATTTTCTGCATCTACTGAAAGGATCATATGGTTCTTCCCTTTTCTTTTATTAATGTGATGTGTCACATTGATTGAGTTGCAAATATTGAACCACCCTTACTCCAAGTAAAATCCCATGTGATCGTGGTGAATGATTCTTTAATGTATTACTGGATTGGATTTACCAATATTTTGTTGAGAAATGTTGCGACCACCAGAGATATTGACCTGTAGATCTCTTTTTTAATGGAGTCTTTGTCTGGTTTTGGAATCAGGGTAATACTGGCATCATAGAATGCGTTTGGAAGTTTTCTTTCCATTTCTATTGCTTTGGACTAGTTTGAGAAGATTAGGTATTAACTCTTTTTAAAATGTTTACTAGAATTCCCTTGTGAAGTCATTTGGCCCTGGACTTTTGTTTTCTGATTACTGATACAATTTCTTTGCTGGTTATTGGTGTGTTCAGTTTTCCTATTGCTTACTGTTTCCATTTGGTAGTTAATATGTTTCTAGCAATTTATCCATCTCTTCCAAATTATCCTATTTGTTGGCGTATAATTTTTTGTAATATTTTTTTTTATAATTGTGTTTCTGTGGTATTGGTTGTTATTTCTCCTGTCTCATTTGTGATTTTATTTATATGAGTCCTTTATTTTCTCTTTTCCTTTTGATAATTCTGACTACCAATTTTATTATTTTTTTCAAAGAACCAGTTCGTGGTTTCATTCATGTGATCTTTTGTTGTTGTTGCTTCTATATCATTTATTTTTGTTCTAATCTTGATTATTTCCTTCCTTCTGCTGGTTTGGGGTTATGTTTGCTGTCGTTTTTCTAGTTTCTTTAGTGTAAGCTTACATTGCTTATTTAGATTTTTCTTACTCTTGAGGTAGACCTATATTGCTATAAATATCCCTGTGGAACTGCTTTTGCTGCATTCCAGATGTTTTAGACTCTTGTTTTTTCATATGTTTCCATGTACTTTGAAAGAATTTAGTGTTTTCTTACAAAACTAGTCATGACCTTGCCATACAATTCAACAGTTGTGCTCCTTGATATTTACCTAGAGGAACTGAAACTTATGCCCACACAAAAACCTATACATAAATGTTTAAAAGAGATGTAGTCATTATTGCCAGAACTTGTAACAACTAAGATGTCTTTTAGTAGGTGAATGGTATAAAGTGGGATGTTAAAGTCCACTAATATTATTGTATTATTATCAATGAGTACCTTTATGTTTGTTTTAATTGTTTTATATATTTGGGGGCTATCATGTTGGGTGTATAAATATTTAGAATTGTTAGGTATTCTCTTTGGAATGTTCTCTTTATTTTGATATTATGGCTTCTTTCATCTCTTGTTATAGTCTTTGTTTTAAGGCTATTTTGTCTGATATAAGTATTGCTACTCTGGCTTTCTTTGACATCCATTTGCAGGATAAATGTTTCTCCTTCCTCCTTGCTTTCAGTCTGCATGTGTCTTTAAGTTGAAAATGGGTCTTTTGAAGGCAGCACATAGATGAGTCTTGGGTTTTTTATTTCCCATCTGTCACCCGGTGTCTTTTGATTGGAGTGCTTAGTCCATTTACATTCAAAGTAGTTATTGATAGATATGTAGTCAGTGTCATTTCTTTACTTGTTTTGTCATTGTTTCTGAAAATTTTTTCTGATCCTTTCTTTGTCACTTTTGGTCCCTCCTTTCCATTAGAGAGTCCCATTTAATATTTATTGTAGGGCTAGTTTAGTGGTCATGAACTCTTTCAGTTTTGCTTGCTGGGAAACTCCTTATCTCTTTCTTGATTCTAAATGATAGCCTTGATTCTAAACGTAGTATTCTTGGCTACAGATTTTTCCCATTCAGCACTTTGAATATATATATCATTCCACTCCCTTCTGGCTTGCCAAGTTTCTATTGAGAAATATCTAGCTAGCGTTATGGGTCTTCTCTTGTAATTTTAAGTTTCTGTCCTGCTGCTTTTAAGATGTTTTCTCTATCTCTATATTTTGCAAATTTAATTACAATATGTCTTGGTGTTGAGCTGCTTTTGTTGATTTTGACTGGAGTTCTGAGTGCCTCTTGGATCTAGATGTTTGTTTCCTTCCCCAGATTAGGGAAGTTTTCAGTAATTATTTCCTCACAAAAATTTTCTAACACCCCCATTGTTTCTCTACTATACAATGCTGATGAGAGAAATTAATATTCTTTCATAATATGAATGTTATTGCATTTGATGCATTTATTGAATTCCCTGACTGTATTCTTGTGTTGTGTAATTCTCTTTTTTCAGCTTCTTTATTTTCCATTATTTTTTCTTCCAGGTCACTATATTGTTTCCCTGCTTCTTTCAGTCTGCTCTTCACTGCATCAAGCTTGTTTCCCATCTTGTTTATTTCAATCTTCATCTCTGATTGATTCTTTTTTAACTCTTTTATCTTTGTGGTAAGGGTCTCATTCATGTCTTCTATTCTTTTCTGAATAGAATATATTATGATTGTTCCTTTAAAGTTTCCATCAGGCATGTACCTATATCTATTTCGCTTAGTTCTCTGATTTGGCTTTATCTTCTTCTTTCATTTGGGATAAATTACTCTGTTTGGGCATTTTGTCTAAGTCTCTGGCTTCTTCTCTGTGTTAGAAAAGCCAGTTATGTCTCTTGCTCCTGAAAGTAATGGCCTAATAAGGAAGAGGTCAGGTAGTAGCCGGGCTTGGTACTTCCTGAGGTATCTACAGTGTGTACTGTGAGCACTCTGCTGTCGTGTTTGGGCTGCTCTGTCCTTCAGGTTACTCATCTGCAGAGGTTCTCCTTGCCTGGAGTGGGTAGTGTTTCGTCTCAGGGCTGAATGTGGTGAGTTTTAACTAGGTGTGCTCTGGTCTGCTTGTGAAATGAGACCTGACACTGGTTCCACTAGAACTGAGGCCCTGCAGTACTCCTTGGTCAGGAGGTGTGGTCTGGGCGGGGGTTTGTGCTTGCATTCTGAGGGAGGGGCCTGCCACACTGGGACGGAGGCAGAGCATTCCTGCCAAAATCCAAGGGAGTGGGGCTTGGTATATGGAAGTCAGGCAGCCAGGGTCAGCGCTGCACTGCTTCCAGCAGGTGGCTCTATGTTCTTGCTGATGGATGGGGGAGGGAAATGGTGCCAGTTAGCCTCCTTGCTCCAGGAGAGATGTCTCAGTGAATGCTGTCTCTCAGAGATGCTCTGAGAAGAACAAATAGTCTTTCGATTACGTGCTCCAGGCATTCTTCAGAGCACTGTTTCCATGCCATTTGCCCCTGGGATTTTTTGCCTGTCTTGTCTCCAGGAGCAGTGCCCTCAGGGCTCTATCTGAGCCAAACCTACTGACCCTTAAAACTCCAGGCTTTAAGTCTCACAGGTTGTAAGAACTCATTATAGTTCAACCCCTTTTATTTTCCAAGCCAATGGCTTTGAGAAAACATTCTTCTTCTACATTCTCCTGTGTGTGTGCCTCTCTCTCTCTCCCTCCCTCCCCTTTTTTCCCTTCTTCATGACCAACAGCTATCACCCCTCACAGCACCTGATATCCATTTCTCCTCTAAATCACATCTCCACACTTACTATTTTCTTTGATGTGGCCTCTTCTTTTCCTTTAATTGTGGAATTTGCTCTGTCAGTCTTCAGGTTGATTTCTGGCATATTTAGGATGATTGGATAGTTAATTGATTGTGTTTGTGGGAGGAGATGAGCCTCAGTTCCTCCTGCTCCACTGCCGTTTTCCTTCCAAGCCTTACCTTCCCATCTTTAAGTGAGTTTTTCTCACTGGTGTCATCATTTATAGATACCACACACTCACATCCCCAGTCTTTTCAACTGTGTCAATATTCATTTCCTTCTCATGCATGAATATATAATTCTAGGAGATATCTGACTTCAGCAGAGGGAATGTAATCTTTACTTAAAACCATGGATCTCAGGGTACCTGGGTGGCTCAGTTGGTTAAGTACCAGACTCTTGATTTTGGCTCAGGTCATGATCTCATGGTTCATGAGATCAAGCTCCACATGCTGTCAGCTGGAGCCTGCTTGAGATTCTCTTTCTTCCTTTCTCTCTGCCCCTCCCCAACTCTCTCTCTATCTGTCTCTCTCTCATAAATAAATAAACAGACAAACAAATAAATAAATAAATAAAACCATGTATCTCAAACTTTGCTGCACACTAAAATCACCTGGGGATTTTCTAACAGGACTGATGCTCAGGTTTTGTTTCCATTTCCAAATAGTGTGATGCAATTGGTCTGTGGGTAGCCTGTGCACTGGAAGGTTTACAAACTTACTGAATGATTCTAATGGGCACCTAGGGTTAGAATCACTAGCATTTACACCATGCTTGTGTTCTTCACAGACATCTAAGCCAGCTAACTAATACTGTGGCAATTTAAGCCCCTAGCCCATTTATTTTTCAAAAAGTTAAACTGAAAATTAGTTGGTCCTTTATACTTTTTTAGTTAGCAAAAATTCAAGAAAATCATACCTTCTCTGATGCATACAACCAATCCTTATGTTGAATAAAGTCTTACTAAAGACCCCGGCCTGTCTCTAATGGAAACAAAGGTGATATTATCTCTTTCTTATGGTTAATTTTGCTTATTTTAGGTCCAACAGATTAAATAAGATCTCAGAAGTAAATAAAAAGTAACTGAATGAGGTTTTTGTTTCTTCCTATAATTGTACTAATCTTACTTAACAAGGAAATTATCAGACTTCCTCTTGAAATGCCTTTATCAACTAAAGTATCAACAAATGTTTTATAATCCATGTCATATTTTAATGTATCTATTTTTAGGGGACATGGATCTATCCAGTTTTGCTCAGAGAGATTTTTGGGAATGTGTAGAGTAAAAAATTTATACCTCATTAGGAAAAATTTCTAAAATTAAGTGTTTTTCATAATTTTGCATTGTATTACATTTGGTTCAATGGGAGACGTTTAAAATTAAAGTTAAGAAATTCCATATCTGATTTTCTGTTTTAAGCATGAAATTTAGAGACTATTACTAAGATCATGCTCTACTCTGATAATCTGGTTATGTTTGATAACCAGTAGAGAAGACAAGTATGTCCCTAGGAACGTGCCACCGTAGTGGGCTTTGAGTCACCGCTGCACATTTGTTTCACAGCTGCAGGAAAAGTTTGAGCATCTTAAACGTGTCCAACAAGAGGAGATAATGAAACTTGAGGAGAAGAGAAGACAATTGGAAGAAGAAATAATAGATTTTTATAAAATGAAGACTGTTTCTGAAACATTACAGACTCCGGTGTGCATCAATATAAAGAAGGAGAAAGATCGTAAGAAATAGCCCTCCCTTACCATTCTGTGTATTGTAGAGCCCTACCACTCTCAATTCTATCTTCCTGTGAGATTATCTTTATAGCACGTAGCTCTACTAATTTTTAAAATTGGTTTTCTTATTGTGTATGTTCCCGAATTGGAATGTGAACTCCCCAAGAGCAGGTAACCTGACCATCATATTAGATTCTGTATCTTCAGTGTTTATAACAAAGACTAGCACAGAGCTTCCACTCAATAAATATTTACTAAAATGAAAAAAAAATAAAGAAATATATAGCATAGTGCAAGTAGGGTTGATTAGCTGTTTTTCTTTGTTTTGTTTTGCTTGTTTGTTCATTTTTAATACCGTAGCTCTGGCTATGGCTCCAGTGCACAAGTGTAATCATAGAGGAAGAGGATTTGTTCATGAGCCAGAGGTATAAAAAGCTAATCTTGTACTCACTTTCCTTACTAAATTCTACTGATAATAATTTCTTGATAGTTTTTTTAATAATAAAAGACTGAGTCTTGTTAGAACATTTATGCTTTGAAGTCAGACCTTGTAAAACTATTAGAATAAAAGTTTTAGAAGTTGGGTAGACCAAAGAACAATGGAACACCATAAGTAACATTTGGATGATGATTTATAGATTTTACGTATATATTAAAACTAAAGTTAGCAATCTTTTAGAATATAAGTTGGATTTTTTTGCTACCTCGAAGATTTCTTTCTGACTATATTCTGATATATGTGTCACTAGCCTTCACCATCACTTATTCTGTTAAAATGCTACCTTTGAGGGGTTGCTCCTTTGGTTAATTGTCTGGCTCTTTTGGCTGAGGTCATGTTCTCACGGTCGTGAAGTTGAGCCCCATGGGCTGCTTAAGATTCTTTTACTTCCTTTGCCCCTCCCCGGCTCACATGCTCTCTCTCTCTTTCTCAAAAATAAAAGTGCTACCTTTGAGGCCATTTGTATGTTTATTTCAACAACATCTGGCATAATGCATGGTATTTTTCTCCTGTCCCCCTCCCCAAAATTTTTTCTGTTGTAATTTTATTACTGCATTATTGTCAAAGGCAGAACTTTTTCTTTTTAAAAAGATATCAGGATATTGTAATTTAGCTTCAGAATATTTGTGAAAATATTATCTCTTATATATTTACTTACTGAAAAAAATTTACTTAAAAATATGGGGAAAAGGAGGTACATCCATAGGATTTTTATTTTATTTTATTATTTTTTCTTCGAAACAGAGAGAGAGAAAGAGAGAGAATGAGTGGGGAAAGGGAAAGAGGGAGAGAGAGCCTTAAGCAGGCTCCACATTAAGTGCTGAGCCAGATGCAGGACTTGATCCCACAACCCTGGTATCATGACCTGAGCCAAAATCAAGAGTGGGATGCTCAAACAACTGAGCCACCCAGGCATCCCACATCCATAGGGTTTTAAAATATGACATGAAATCATCTTATAGATTTTATAATTTGGGGGAGCAAAGAAATCTTCTATATGAACTGTTAATGGAAACTCTGCTAGGACTAGGATCTTTTTTGTTGTTCACTGATGCATTTATTCCTGGCTCTAGAAACGTGCCTGACCACACAGTGTCACCTGTTTATTTAATAAATGAGCACAATAATAGTACAATAGCTGTATTATAGGTATGGATAGTTTAATTTAGATTCTTAATCTTCAGAAAACAAACAACGTAACTTATTAGTGCTTTTCAAATGTTGGATTATACTGCTAAGGGACTTTCATCTTCTTACTCTTTCAACACAATCTAATGTTATTAAAACTGGAGTCAGCAAAGTTGTAACATGTATAAAAAATAACATTAACTTTGTAAAAATTATCATTCTATTGCATATGAGAATGGATGTTCTGGTAATAATGTGACAGTCCATAGGTTCTTTTAGAGATTATAAAGGTTTACCTTAAATCAACTGTGTATTTAAACACTTTCTTTTCTAAAGGCATAGAACAATTTATAATTTAGTAATATAAGGCATACATTTGCACTTCATATAACAGTTTTATACCATAGTGTGTTTCACATATATACTTTAATCATATGAATAAAATTACTTTTCTCTTTCAGGTCCATTTTTATGTAAAACAGACATTCCAGATTTATGTAGATCAGTTTTCATTAGTCGGAGTTACAAAAGACTTATAAGTATACTTTGGTTTTTCTTGTTTTTCTTATTTGTTACATTCTTTATTTGACATTAATGTAAATTGCATTTTTAAAAATTTCAATTACCGTTTGATGATTACTAGTAATACATAGTGCAATCGTTTTTATACAATGATTCTGTATCTTGTTACTTTTATAAAACTTGTTAAATTTACTAATAAGTTGAAGTAGATTTTTTTGTAGATTTATTTGGATTTCCTAGGTATGTGACCATATAAGCTCTGATTCAAAACAGTTTGCTTCTATTTTATTTCCTGCCGTACTGAGTTGACTAGGACTTTTAGTACAGTGTTGAGTAAAAACGTTGAGGTAGCTTCATGACCTCATTAATATTAGGAAATAGACACTAAAGTCTATCATTTTTCCATCTTTAATGAGACATCTTTGATAGAGAACATTGTATAAATGTAAGGTGTACGATGTGCTGATTTGATTTATTTATATATTGCAAAATAATTACTAACATAGCATTAGCTAAGAAACTTCCTGTCATCATGGAAGACACGGAGCAAGAGAGAAAGAATGGGAAAAAAACAGTGAAAACAAACGCAGCGGATTGCACAAGAAAACTTCCCCGAAACCACTGACTGGGAAAAGGAGAGGGTTTAAATACCGTACACGAAAATTTTTTATCAACAGTGGAGCGCAGAGTCTGAAGTTTCCGAGGAGGGTCACTCCTGGTGGTCACACCATTGGGAGGAGGGCTGAGGGTTGCATGGGGGAGGAAAAGTTCCCTTGCTTGGAGTCCATTTGCTAGAGGTGATTTGGCCTTTCTGTGCACAAAAGACCCTGTGGGTGCCATTGAGCTGCCCAGTTTGACAATATAAGTACCAAGATGCTGGCTGAAGACAGCAAACCTTGGTGCCAGCCTTGTGCTGTTAGGTACCATGAACTCCAAACTGCAGCGTGGTTGTGTGACTATATTTTTTGACAAGACTGTACTGGCCACAGCATAGCAAGACCCCCCCCCCTCCCCCCGGCCCCAAGCACGAGTCCTTACCACAGGTGTCTCTGAAGTTTGGAGTTTAGAATCACAGCCACGCCTGAGATAAAATACGGGAGTGCTGTGCCACCTGGCAGGCAGACAGCTCAGACACAGGGTGAGGGTGGGGAATCTGATGGAAGCTGGGGACACAGGAAAGATGATTGCTCATCTGTAAGAGTTCCCTGGTCCAGAGACAAGAGAGCTAGGCTAAGCCACTTCTCAACCCCACCCCCACCACACTGATCCAGTTCAGTGAGCAAAAAAGTTCCACCAAGTGGAAGCCAGAGCTGTGGACACCAAACACCACTGGCTGCTCCCTGCAAGTGCATGTCCTCTAGGGCAAGTCCACCTGAGAATCAGAGCAGCAGGCCCCTTCCCCAGAGGACTAGGGCAAATCCCTCCTATGCACCAACTCTACTGATTATAGAGTGCTGCAAAGCTTTAGTTCTAGAGGAAACAGAATCTAGCTTCCTTTGGGGATTTTCTTGGGGGGGGGGGATCCAGAGAAAGCAATTTTTCATTTTAAACTTTTATTTTTATTTTTTACTTTATTTTAAGTGTTATTATTTTTACTTATTTTTGAATCAGGCTTCTATCTTTTATTGTTGTTCATATATTTATTTTTTAATTGAGATTTTGGTTAATAAATATACAGTATCATATTGGTTTCAGGAGTAGAATGAGGGATTCATCACTTATGTGCAATACCCTCTAGCCCATCTTCCATCCACCTCCCTCCATCAGCCCTCAGTTTGTTTTCTATCATTAAGAGATAGAATGACTTGTTTCCTTCTCTTGTGGTTTGTTTTCCTCTCTCTTCTTCCCATCCCCCCACTTCCCATATGTTCATGTTTTGTTTCTTAAATTCCACACATGAGTGAAATCATATGGCATTTGTTTCTCTGATTGACTTATTGAGCTTAGTATTGCACATTCTAGCTCCATCCATGTTGTTGCAAAGGGCAAGATTTCATTCTTTATGACGGCTGATTAGTATTCCAGTGTATATATATGCTATCTATTCTTAATCCATTCATCAGTAGATGGACATTTGTCCTCTCTCCCTAGTTTGGCTATTATTGATAATGCCATTAACATTGGGGTGTATGCACCCCATAGAATCTGTATTTTTAATTTTTTAATGTTTATTTATTTAGAGAGAGAAAGAGGGGGAGAGAGAGAGAGAGAGCCTGAGAGAGCACACAAACACGGGAGAGGCAGAGAGAGAAGGAGACACAGAATCTGAAGCAGGCTCCAGGCTCCGAGCTTCAGCACAGAGCCCGAAGAGGGCTCAAACTCATGAACTATGAGATCATGACCTGAGCTGAAGTTGGATGCTTAGCTGACTGAGCCCCCCAGGCGCTCCTAGAATTTGTATTTTTGTATGCTTTGGGTAAATGCCCAATAGTGCAATTTCTGGATCATAGGGTAATTCTATTTTTAGTTTTTAGGAACCTCTATACTGTTCTCCAGAGTGGCTGCACCAGTTTGCATTCCCACCAACAGTGCAAGAGAGTTCCCTTTTCTCTGCATCCTCACCAACCACTGTTGTTTCTTGTGTTGTTAATGTCAGCCATTCTGACAAGTGTGAGGTTGGTATCTCATTATGATTTTGATTTGTATTTCCCTGATGATGAGTGATGATGAGTGATGATGCGCATCTTTTTATATGTCTGTTAGTCATCTGGATGTTTTCTTTGGAAAAGTGTCTATTCATGTCTTCAACTCATTTTTTAACTGAGTTGTTAGGTTTTTGGGTGTTAAATTTGATAAGTTCTTTATGGATTTGGATACTAACCCTTTATCAGATAGGTCGTTTGCAAATATCTTCTCCCATTCCGTTGGCTGCCTTTTGGTTTTATTGATTGTTTCCTTCACTGTGCAGAAGATTTTATCTTGATGAAGTCCCAGTTGTTCATGTTTGTTTTTGTTTCCCTTGTCTTCAGCCACGTGTTTAGTAAGAAGTTGTTCTGGCCACGGTGAAAGAGGTTACTGCCTGTTTTCTGCTCTAGGAGTTTGATGGTTTCCTATCTCACATTAGGTATTTCATACAATTTTGAATATTTTTTGTGTGATGATGTAAGAAAGTGGTTCAGTTTCATTCTTATGCATGTAACTGTCAGTTTTCCCAATAGCATTTGTTGAAGAGATTTTTTTTTCATTGTATATATATATTTTTTGCTTTGTCAAAGGTGAGTTGAGCATTTAGTTGTGGGTCCATCTCTGGGTTTTCTATTCTGTTCCATAGATCTATGTGTCTGCTTTTATACCAGAATCATGCTATCTTGACTATAGCTTTGTAGCATAGCTTGATATCAGGAATCATGATGCCTCCAGTTCTGTTTCTCTTTTGCAGAATTGCTTTGACTATTTGGGGTCTTTTGTGCTTCCATACAAATTTTAGGATTGTTTGTTGTAGCTCTGCAAAGAATGCTGGTGGTATTTTGAAAGGAATTGCATTAAACGTGTAGATTACTTTTGGTGATATAGACATTTTAACAATGTTTGTTCTTCCAATCCATGAGCATGGAATGTTTTTCCGTTTCTTTGTGTGTGTGTGTGTGTGTGTATCTTTCATAATTCTTCTATAGTTATCAGTACAGATCTTTTACCTCTTTAGTTAGGTTTATTCCTAGGTATCTTATTCATGGTACAATTGTATATGATTGATTCTTGATCTCTTTTTCTGTTGCTTTATTATTTGTGTATTGAAATGCAACAGATTTCTGCATGTGGATTTTATACACTGCGACTTTGCTGAATTCATGTATTAGTTCATGCAATTTTGCAGGGGAGACTTTCAGGTTTTTCACATAGAGTGTCCTGTCCTCTGCAAATAGTGGAAGTTTCGCTTCTTCCTTTCCAGTTTGGATGCCTTTTATTTCTTTTTGTTGTCTGAATGCTGAGGCCAAGACTTCCAGTACCATGTTAAATAGTAATGGTGAAAGTTTACATCCTTGCCTTACTCCTGACTGTAGGGGAAAGGCTCTTAGTTTTTCTCCCCAGTTGAGGATGGTATTAGCTGTGGGTCTTTTGTATATGGCTTTTGTGATGTTAAAGTGTGTTCCATCTATCCCTACTTTGTTGAGGGTTATTTAAAAATCAAGAATGGATGCTGTGTTTTGTTAAATGCATTTTTTGCATCTATTGAGAGAGTCATATGGTTTTTATCCTTTCCTTTATTGATGTGGTCTATCATGTTGATTGATTTGTGAATATTGAGCCATCCCTACAGGAATAAGTTCCATTTTATTATGGCAAATAATTCTTTCAATGTACTGTTGGATTCTATTGCTAGTATCTTTTGGGAATTTTTGCATCCAGGGTCATCAAGGAATTGGCTTTTAATTCTTTTTTGGTGGGGTCTTTGTTTGGTTTGGAATCAAGGTAATTCTGGCCCCATAGAATGAGCTTGGAAGTTTTATTTCCATTTCTATCTTTTGCAACAGTTTGAGAATAGGTACTAACTCTTCCTTAAATGTCTGGTACAAGTGACCTGGGACGCGATCTGGACCAGGGCTTTTGTTTATTGGGAGATTTTTGGGTGGTGATTCAATTTCTTTTTAGGTCTGTTCAAATTTTCAGTTTCTTCTTATTCCAGTTTTGGTTGGTTGTGAGTGTCTAGGAATTTGTACATTTCCTTCAGATTGCCTGTTATGTTGGCATGTAATTTTTCATGATATTCTCTTACAGTCATTGTACTTCTGTGCTGTTGGTTATGATCTCTCCTCTTTTATTTGTGATTTTATCTATTTGAGTCCTTTGTCTTTTCTTTTTGATAAGTCTAGTTAGGGTATTTTCAATTTTGTATATTCTTTCAATGAACCAGCTCTTGGATTTGTTGATCTGTTTTAATGTATCTTTTCTTCTGCTGGATTTATGCTTTATTTGCTGTTCCTTTTCTAGATCCTTTAGGTGTAAGGTTATATTGTGTATTTGGGACTTTTCTTGCTTCTTGAGATAAGCCTGAATCGTAATATATTTTCATCTTAGGATTGTCTTTCCTGCATCCCAGAGAGCTTGGACTGTCATGTTTTCATTTTCATCGGCTTCCATGTATTTTTTACTTCTTCCCCAGTTTCCTCACTGAGTCATTCGTTCTTTACTAGGATGTTTTTTAACCTCCATGTATTTGTAGGCTTTCCAATTTTTGTGTGTGTGGTGACTTCAAGTTTCATACCGTTGTGATTTGCAAATATGCATGGTATATTCTTAACATTTTTCTACCTATGGAGGGCTGATTTGTGACCCAGTGTGTGATCTGTTCTGGAAAATGTTCCATGTGTAGTTCAGAAGAATGTGTATTGTGTTGCTTTAGGATGAAATGTTCTTAATGTATCTGTTAAGTCCATCCAGTCCGGTGTGTCATTCAAAGCCATTGTTTCCTTGTTGACTTTCTGCTTAGATGATCTGTCAGTTGCTGTAAGTGGGGTGTTAACGTCCCCTACTATTATTACATTATTATCAATGAGTTTTCTTATGTTTCTTGTTAATTTACTTATATATCTGGGTATTTTGATTTATATATAAATGCAGCCGATTTCTGTACATTGATTGTGGACCCTGCGACTTTGCTGAATTTATGGATTGGTTCTAGAAGGCTTCTGGTGGAGTCTGTCAGGCTTTCCATGTACAGTATCATGTCATCTGGAAAAAGTGAAAGTTTGACTTCCTTTTTGCCAATTCTGATGCCTTTTATTTCCTTTTGTTGTCTGATTGCTGATGCTAGAACTTCCAGCACTATGCTAAACAACAGTGGTGAGAGCGCACATCCCTGTCGTGTTCCTGATCTCAGGGGGAAAGCTCTGAATTTTTCCCCATTGAGGATGATATTGGTTGTGGGCTTTTCATAAATGACTTCTATGATGTTTAAGTAAATTCCTTCTATCCGACTTTCTCGAGGGTTTTTATTAAGAAAGGGTGCTGTATTTTGTCAAATGCTTTTTCTACATCTACCGACAGGATCATATGGTTTTTATCTTTTCTTTTGTTAATGTGATATATCCCATTGATGGATTTGTGAATATTGAACCAGTCCTGTAACCCAGGAATGGATCCCACTTCTTCATAATGGATAATTCTTTTTATATGCTGTTGAATTCGATTTGCTAGTATCTTGTTGAGTATTTTTGCATCTGTATTTATCAAGGATATTGGCCTGTAGTTACCTTTTTTTGCTGGGTTAGGGAATCAAAGTAATGCTGGCTTCATAGAATGAGTCTGGAAGTTTTCCTTCTATTTCTATTTTTTGGAATAGCTTGAGAAGAATGGGTACTAATTCTGCATTAAATGTCTGGTAGAATTACACAGGGAAGCCATCTGGCCCAGGGCTCTTATTTGTTGGGAGATTTTTGATAACTGATTCCATTTCTTCACTGCTTATGGGTCTGTTCAGATTTTCTCTCTCTTCCTGTTTGAATTTTGGTAGTACATGTGTGTTTAGGAATTTGTCCATTTCTTCTAGGTTGTCCAGTTTGTTGGCATATAATTTATCATGGTATTCCCTGATGACTGCTTGTATTTCTGAGGGATTGGTTATAATAGATCCATTTTCATTCATGATTTTGTCTATTTGGGTGCCCTCTCTTTTCTTTTTGAGAAGCCTGGCTAGAGGTTTATTGATTTTGTTAATTGTTTCAAAAAACCAACTCTTGGTTTCACTGATATGTTCAAATATTTTTTTTATTTTATATTGTTTATTTATGCCCTGATCTTTATTATTTCTCTTCTTTGGCTGGGTTTGGGGTGCTCTTGCTGCTCCCCTTCTAGTTTCCTTAGGTGCTCTGTTGGATTTTGAATTTGCACTTTTTCTAGTCTGTTGAAATAGGCCTGGAGTGCAATGTACTTTCCCCTTAAGACTGCCTTTGCTGCATCCCAAAGACTTTGGGTTGTTGTATTTTCATTTTCATTTGTTTCCATATATTTTTAAATTTCTTCTCTAATTGCCTGATTGGCCCATTCATTCTTTAGAGGGGTGGTCTTTAACCTCCATGTTTTTGGAGGTTTTCCAGACTTTTTTCTGTAATTGATTTCAAGTTTCTTAGCATTGTGATCTGAAAGTGTGCATGGTATGATCTCAATTCTTTCATATTTATTGAGAGCTGCCTTATGGCTCAGTATGTGGTCTATCTTGGAGAATGTACCATGTGCACTTGAGAATAAAGTCAATTCCATAGCCTCAGAATGTAGACTTCTAAATATATCTGTCAAATCCATCTGCTCCAATGTGTCGTTCAGGTCCATTGTTTCCTTAGTGATTTTCTGTCTAGTTGATCTATACATTGCTGTAAGTGGAGTATTAAAATCCCCTGAAATTAGCACATTCTCATCAATGACATTGTTTCTGTTTGTGATTAGCTGTTTTAGGTATTTGGGTGTCCTGAATTTGGTGCGTAGATGTTTATAATTGTTAGCTCTTCCTGATGGAGACACCCTGTGATTATTATATAATGCCCTTCTTCATCTCTTGTTACTGCTTTTACTTTAAAGTCCAGTTTGTCTGCTATTAGTATGGCTACTCCAGCTTCCTTAGACTTCCAGTCGCATGATAGATATTTCTTCATCCCCTTACTTTCAATCTGAAATTGTCTTCATCTCTAAAATGAGTCTCTTGTAGACAGCAAATAGATGGATTTTGGTTTTTTATCCATTCTGCTACCCTATGTCTTTTCATTGGAGCATTTAGTACATTTACATTCAGTGTTATTACTGAAAAATATGGGTTTAGTGTCATTTTGTTTTCTGTACGGTTCATGCTTGTAGTGGTGTCTCTGGTACTTCGTGTTCCTTGCAACATTTCCCTCATAGAGTCCCCCTTAGGATTTCTTGTAGAGCTGATTTAGTGGTGATGAATTCTTTCCATGATTGTTTATTTGGGGAAACCTTTATCTCTCCTTCCATTCTGAATGACAGTCTTGCTGGATAAAGGGATCTTGGCTGCATATTTTTTCTGTTCATCACACTGAAGCTTTCCTGCCATTCCTTTCTGGTCTGCCAAGTTTTAGTAGATAGGTCTGCAACTACTCTGATAGGTTTCCCTTTGTATGTTAGGGCCCTTTTATCCCTAGCTGCTTTCAGAATTCTCTCTTTATCTTTATATTTTGCCAGTTTCACTATGACATGTCATGCAGAAGATGAATTCAAGTTATGTCTGAGGGGAGTTCTCTGTGCCTCTTGGACTTCAATGTCTGTTTCCTTCCCCAGATTGGGGAAGTTCTCCGGTATAATTTGTTCAATTACCCCGTCAGCACCTTTCTCTCTCTTTCGTCTTCTTAGGAATTCCTAGGATATGAATATTGTTCTGTTTGATTGTATCACTCAGTTCTCACACTCTCCTTTTGTGCTCCTGGATCAATTTATCTCTCTTTTTCTCGGCTTCCTATTTTTCTATAATTGTGTCTTCTAATTCACCTATTCTCCTCTTTGCCTCTTCAATCTGTGAGGTGGCCACCTCCATTTTATTATGCACCTCATTTATAACATTTTTAAAAATTCATCACAACTATTTTTTAGGTCCATAGTCTTTGTAGCAATAGTTTCTCTGATGTCTTCTATGCCTTTTTCAAGCCCAGCAATTAATTTTATGACAATTGTTCTGAATTTTTGCTCAGATATGTTGCTTATATCTGTTTTGAGCAATTCTGTAGCTATGAATTCTTCCTGGAATTTCTTTAGAGGAAAGTTCTTCAGTTTCATCATTTTGGCTAGCTTTCTGTCTCTTGTCAATTTTAAAAGCCTTTTATGCACTCTGCACCTGTGAGTATTGCTATATTAAAGGAGGCTCATTGACTGTCCAGGGCCTGTCTGTTCAGGAGGTGTTCTTTTAATGGTGTCCTTTGGTTTCTTTTGTTGTGCCTTTGGTTATTTTATTTCCCTACTCGAATTGATATTTGGGATGCTCCACCATATGTACTTTGGTTTTTTTCTTGGGGTAGCCCTGAAAGGGAAAACAGACAGACAAACACACAGGGAATACAAGCACACAAACGCACAGACAAATCAATCAAACAAGCAAACCAAAAAGGAAGAAAAAGGTGTGGGGTGACAACCCCACCTTGGTGGTTGTGGGGAGAAAAATGGCGGGCCCCAGTCCCTTGTCGGACTTTTTTGGGTACGATCTCCCTGTGCCTTGGGTGTAGCCAAGGTGGACTGAATTGTATTTCCCACACCCCGCCTCATTTTCCAGATCTTAGTCCACATACTTTAACGATACCGCCCAAAATGTACTCCCGCAGGTGGAGCAGCTTCCTAGCCCGGGATGGAGGAGGGAGAGTAGGGGAGCAGTTTCTCCTGGTGCTGCCTGGCATTGGGGTGCGTAGCCCAAAGAAAGTGCCACAGCTAGAGAAAGGATCCCTCCCTGAATGCGGTTACCGATGGGATGATAGGATCCCTCTCCATCCCGGGCCGAGGTTTTTCTCTTCTCCAGAGACAGCTCTATGAGTGGTTTTAGCCTCTTTCTCTTCCTCTTGTCTCTCCGTGGCTCTCCGCAGAGGGGACTCCCTCCCCTCCACGCCTCCGGGTCCTGGCCCGTTTTTATCTTCCCCAGTTCACTATCACGCACCTATGAGGCTGTCTCCTTAGTGGACTCTGTCTCTTTCCTCCCACACTCTTGCGGTTCTGTGTCTTATGGCTTCAGTCCTTCTTTGAGAGATGCTGGCGGATGAAAAGTACAGAGCTCCCTACTTCTCCGCCATCTTGGCTGTGATTTAGGGCTTTTGATAATGAGCAAGCAGGCAAGTGGGCAGTACAGAAGCAGAATTGAGCAGTTACTGTAAAAAGACTACAAAGTGATCAAGAGAGCACCCTTATCCTGGTATGTAGGAAAACATTTGTTATTTTGAAAGCAAGGCTTAGGGTTTTGGGGAATTTCTAAGGAATAGCCATTACCTCAAGACCAAAGTATGCAAACTGTGTCATAAATAACCATTAACAGGGGACCCTTATCTTCTTAGTTTTTTCCCTTGCACGTGAGGATAATCACATAGCCCTCCAAGTGCAGGCCCAAAAGGTAAACTCTGGGACAAGATGGAAGGACCGAGGCAAAATTCATATACAACAGGTGGGGGAGGGGGGAGGCGGTCCTCAGGCACCAGTGGCCTGACCCTGCAGTGGTGGTGGTGGCTAAGGTGGCTGCTAGGAACCACCACACCCAGATGTGGGACCCGCTGTTCCTGCAGGGCTGGAGGGAAGGGAAGTACGATCTGGGTGGGGGATGTAGGGGAAGTGGAAGTCTGGATTAGGCGCAGTAAACAGGAGCCTCTGGATGCTGGATATGCCCGACGTTCCCTTTAGGATGGGGCCAATGCATGGGTGAAGATATTTCTCTATGCTCCTAGGTGGATGGGTGCCTGTCACTGTGTACACTGCATCTCAATTTTTAAAAAAAATGTTGCGTGGAAACCACAAACTGCGCAGCTCTGTATGCCTTGCTCTGACTTTGGGGGAAAATCCAGGGTGAGGCGCGTTTTCACCCACATGCGCTCACAGGCACCTGGGGAAGGCTGGGGTCAGCTGCTGGCCGAGGCCGCGGCCTCGGGAGAGGGGCAGGGGTAGGAGGTCATGGGCTTCAGTGGCCCCGCCCTGAGTCTGCTAGGGGACCTGCCCACCCCCCTGCCCCCGTGCTGATCTCCTGTGGCCCACGAATGCCTCATTGTGTCCTAATAGCCTAATAGCCTCACGCAGGCTGCCTCACAGGGACGCTTTGCAGGATTGGGAGACTGCGCTGGACGCTTTTTGCTGAACAGACAAGGCCAGTTCTATCACCCGCAGCAGCAAGGCCCCTGGGGTTCGCCTGCCCAGGCCATTGCCTAGAGCAAGTGGGTAGCACTGTGGATTCCTTTACGGACCACACCTCTGATTTCACCGAAGATGTCCCGAGGAAGGGAGCACAAGACAGCGAACAAGTACCTGGCTCCAGGAGAGGAGAGAGGGAACCAAGTCAGACAACTTCAGGATCAGACCGTTGGAGACTTCCAACCCCTTGCAGTGATCGAAAGAGACGTGTGAAGCATTAGAACGTCAAATAGAGCAGGACACTGCTAGGTATCAACAGGAGCTACAATGCAAAGAGGTAGAAATCCAACTTTTTAAAGTGAGACAGATAGGGCTCAAGTCACTGAAACTAGAATCAGCCCTTCAGCAAGCAGGCATAGCGTCCCCTTTTTTGGAGAAAGATACCGACCACATGCTTCGGCAATCCAGGGGGACGACATGGACTCTGCCGACCTCCTTTGGGTCAAACAAGAAATCAAGAAACCGGTAGATGAAATTTTCAGACTTAAGGCTGAAGTTCTCTCTGGGAAGCAAGCATTTTTCCCAGACTTCAGCACGGGCAGCCAATACGTCTGAGCAAAATGAAATATGCAAACTATAGATTACCATCAAGGAACTTGAACAGAATCAAAAGAAGGAAATCAATGACCATTAACTGGAAGTAGAAGTACTACAGAATGTCTCTCGACTGAAACTGGCAGAGATTTGTGGCAGGTACCATCCAAAAGGCAGCGGTATGAACTCAGTATCCAAACACTGGAAAATCTGCTAGAGGAAGGTGGCTCTGGAATCAGAGTCATTGAGGACTCTGTCATTGAGGAGATGCAAAACACCATTCAAGTTCTATAAACTGAAAAAGTAGAGTCTACCAGGAAAATTGTAGAACTCAAGGACACAATAAGATACATCAATAACAATTTATCATCTGTAGAGAGAGAGAGAGATGCTTTAAGGAGAGAACAGGACCAGATCGATGAGGAAAAGAAAGGATTGAAGAACATGAATTGCAGCCTTATGTTTTGAGACAAAGCGATACAATGATGGAAAAGGAAAGAGTTCTTCCAGAGAATACAGCAGTGGAAGAAGTGTCTGGGCCACAAGCGCTGTCCAGCCCTGAAAAGGAAATGATGCAACGGCATCGCTTAACCCAGGGTAATGATCTCATTGGAGACAATGTACAACTTGAAGAGCGAGTCTACATTTTAGAACAAGAAAACTCGCTGGCTGAAGGAAAGGAAGCACTTCAAGTGTCCCTCATGAAAGTCAGCAGTGAATGGGAAGTCATTGAACGTACTGCTCCAGAAGGCATGAATTTGGATTCAGAGGTACATCATTTAATATGTGACTGCGAGGCTGGTGAACAACAATTCAAGGGGCTATGACTGAGCAGGAACTCCCAACAGCAGAGTTGCGGGAGTTCGACACACAGAAGCAAACCACACAGCCCACAGTTTTGATGAAAGGTCAGCTATCAAAACAACAAAAGGAAGGTGACAGCATCCACAGTAAATTAGAACGAGATCTCAGGGATGGCAAGAGAGCTTGTCTGTTGGAGGATGAGCAAATGGACATCATAACTCAAGAGTCAGAGGTGCAAAACAAAGAATCAATTCAAAGTAAATTAGCTGTTAAGGACTTGCATCCGTCAGCTCAGTCGCCAAGAGAGAATGTAAACATCCATAAGGAGAACGTTGAACTTCAGAAACATATTCAACAAAACGGGAAGGAATGTTCTGGAGTTGAGAAGGTGCTAGCACAGTATCTTCACCAAGACTCCAACAGTAATGTTCACAGTGACTCATTTAAAGAGAGGGAAACTGAGCTTCCAAAGTTGCAGCAAAACCTTTCAGAAATGGAGCAGCTGAATGACAATTTAAAGAAAGTTGCTTCTGATCTCATGGGCAGAAAAAGAAAAGTTGGTTTTGGTGCTGGAAGATGTAAGACATCAGCTGAAAGAACCTACTGCGTGTAACCATAAGAATTCTACGGGAAATAAAAGTGTTGTGAGGGCTTTCAAAACAGGAAAATGAAAATTCAAAGCAAAATCGTGCTGGGCTCCAAAGGACAAAACAGCCCGCCAGTAAGGGGCTCACAGACACGTATCGTTTGGGGAAGTCCCCCTCCCAGCTGGAGCACAAGCGTTTCCCGAGAGAAGCTAAGGAAATTCTCTGTCCTCTGCTTTGGAGGAGCAGAAGAAACTGATTCAACTTATGAAAGAGGAAGCAATGCATTTTGAAAACCTGAAAGAAGAGTCAGAATTTCTGTGGGATTTAAAGAGGCACGCCCAAGTCTTAAGAGAAAAGGAAATTTTAGAGCAAACCATGGAGAAGCAAGAAGCACGTCTTGCAACCATGAAAGAAGAAAATGGATATTGCGAGACAAACTGGAGCGCCTGAGCAAAGAGAGCCCAACTGCACCTCTGGTGGATCCTCAAACGCGAGACAGGATCACAGAATTAGAATGGGAAGCGGATCAACTGAATGTAGAAAGAGGTAATTTGAAGACGGAATCAGACAACAACTACTGATCATCGAAAACCAACGCCAGGGGAAGCTGGACTGCTTCATTGTTTTCGAGAGCAGGATGGGCAGCTGGACCACCTCACAGACCAGCAGGAGCAAATGACCAGGAAACACCCTCAGCTCCTTTCGCTGAAAGATGAGACTAAGAGTTTGCAAAACACAATAGAACAAATGAAGTCAAACAGAAGAAACCCCAGCGCGTTCCAATGGTGCTTCCTGAGGTTTGTCAAGTAACAACTTTAGAAAAACTCAAGTGAAAACCATGATTTAGCTAAAGCCGAAACTGAAAGATAAATAAGGGAAATAAACGAACAAGAATCAGGGATTTAAGATAAATAAAAATTAAAAGTTAAAAAAGATAAATAAAAAAAGAATGACTGCAGATGTATTCACCCAACTTAAAACAGTAGTTATTCTTTTTTTTCCAAAAATTTTTTATGTTTATTTATTTCTGAGAGTGAGAATGGGGGAGAGGCAGAGAGAGAGAGAGAGAGACAGACAGACAGAAGACCTGAAGCAGGCTCTGTATTGACAGCAGAGACCTGAGGCGGGGCTCCATGAGCTGAGAGGCACTCATGAGCTGAGAGGACACAAGGCACGAATTCACAAGCCACGAGATCACAACCTGAGCCAAACTCAGATGCTTCACCCACTGAGCCACTCAGTCGCCCTGACACACAGCAATTTTTAAATTTTTATTATTAAAAAAATTTTTTTTACCATGTATTCAGTTTGGAGAGAAAGAAAGTGTGAGTAGGGTAGGGGCAGTGAGAGAGGGAGACACAGAATCGGAAGCAGGCTCCAGGCTCTGAGCTGTTAGCCCGGAGCCTGATATGGGGCTTGAAGAACTCATGAACTCTTAAGATCATGACGTGATCCTAAGTTGGCTACTCAACTGACTGAACCACACAGGTGCCCCTATTCTTATGTTTAGTATTTATTTTAAGTAGGCTCCCCACCCAACGTGGGGCTTGACCTCTCGACCCCAAGATCAGCAGGCACATGCTCCACTGACTTGAGCCAGCCTGGAGCCACAGCCTCACAGTATCTTAATTCCTTCCCTCCCTTTCTGGTCCCACTGCTCTGCTTTGCCCCCTCCTGTCTCTTGCATGGCCATGGCTGAGGGTAGCAGACTCCTTACTGATCTTGCTGGTTCCGCCCTTGGCCTCCCTTGAACCCATCCTCCACACTGCTGTCAGGGTGAACTGATATGAAAATCTGAAGTTATTTCCCTGCTGTAATTATTTTAGGAATCCTTCAGCCTTCCTTCTGGCTCGCCACTCACACGAGGGCCGCCTTCCAGCCACGTATGAATTCTTACAAAACCCAGAGTATTATCTGAATGATTTCAAGTCCATGAACGTCATCAGGGGAGGGTCAGGCCTTGAAACAGGTATATATTGGAAAGATTTTATTTTCCTCCTCTTCACCCATTGGTGAGGCGAGTGATTCCCCCTTAAAGATAAGGGACGCCCAGATGCTAAACAGATGAGTTTGACCGTAATTTATGACCATATACACTCATGGCCCAGAGGAGGAGGACACCACACACCGTGCAGGGCCACAGAGGGGAAGTGTTGGGAACAGAATGAATAAGGGCTTGGCGGGGGGCCTTGTAGTAACAAGATGATAAACGTGAGCCCTGGTTCCTTCAGAAGGGTCTGGCTGGCTTGCTGGGTAATTCCAAGGCTGGCAGGGAACTGGAGCCTAGCAAGTGTGCCTGGTTCCTGTGTCAAGGGGGTTGACTGGCTCGGGGACCTTCTCTGTGGCAGCAGAGGGGGAAGAGAACCTGCACTGAGACCATTGGAGGCCCCTGATTTCACCAGATGTCAAAGCAACCCTTTGTGTTGAATCTTAGTCCCAGGCCTTACAGCACAGCTGATTCTAATGTCTGGACATCAGTTTAAACCTGGGCCTGAGACTTTTCAGGACTAGGAGAGGAGCTTCTTTAGGAAGCAAAGTCGGCACCTGACCAGGAGGGAGGGGTGGCCATCGAAAGCAAGACGTAGGAACTCTGACTGATGTTCAGGCTGTTGATCCCAAAGGAATTCCCCAGGTAGCCCAGGGTATAAGGACGGGGTGACATCCTCCAGCACCACGGGATCTGGCAATGGGCCATTGACAGAAGAGGCCACCCCCACCTGCAGGTAGGATAGGACAGACTTTGGCTTCACCCTCTAGCAGGAAGGCCTTGGGAACCTTATGAAGCTCGTGGGGATACTGCTTCCATGATTCACGGAATAAGATGCGGCTGGATGGAAGGCTCTCAGAGCCTGTGAGAGACTCTATTTCCAGGAGAGCCCAGTGCATGGCCAACAAATTGCTGCTCTAATGGTATATATCAGAGCCCCAAGGAGGGCAGTCTCCTGCATAGGGAGCCCATGGACAATTTACAGATACCATGGGTGATCCAGGGACTCCAGGAAGCAGGAGGGGAGGTTGCTAAAAAAGAACCTTTTCACTGAGGACACTACCAGGTCACTTTAGCTTGGACAGATTATAGAGCCTTTTGTTGGGTGGAGGCCCACTCAACTCAATGTGGGATGATTTATGAGTAACAGCATAAATGGTCTTCAGTAAAATTTATAAACAAGGAGTCCATTGCTCCCAGAACCTAAAAAATACCGAAAAATGTTGGACTAGGATGTCCTTAACAAATGTGTCAAACAAATGTCCTCACAGTAGGATGTCATAAATGTGATGTCCTACCTGTGCTCCTGGGGCAAGATGGGGACAGTGCAGATCCTGCCTACAAAGACTGCATTTGATAGCAGGAGGGTGGGGGCCCTGTGCACAAAAAGGTAAAACATGTCCCCTTCAAGGTCAAGGGAAAGGTGGCTGAGAGGACAGTGAGAGAGGCGCTGAACAGAACCTATTAGCCAAATCTGTAATAGCAAAATATTCACCATCGTTAAATTTGTTGGGATCCAGGGGATTGAAGGCATCAGGGTTCATACTAACTTTTTCTAAGAGACAGTGTGAAGTGGGGG
>PJEM01012222.1:0-48479 GCA_004023845.1 Helogale parvula | reverse complement strand
GTGAGGTGGTATCTCAGTGTGGTTTTGATTTGTGTTTCCCTGATGATGAGTGATGTTGAGCATCGTTTCATGTGCCTGTAGGCCATCTGGATGTCCTCTTTGGAGAAGTGTCTGTTCATGTCTTCTGCCCATTTCTTCACTGGGTTATTTGTTTTGTGGGTGTGAAGTTTGGTGAGTTCCTTGTAGATTTTCGATATTAGCCCTTTATCTGATATGTCATTTGCAACTATCTTTTCCCATTCTGTCGCTTGCCTATTAGTTCTCTTGATTGTTTCCTTTGCAGTGCAGAAGCTTTTTATCTTGATGAAGTCCCAAGAGTTCAGTTTTGCTTTCATTTCCCTTGCCTTTGGGGATATGTTGAGTAGGAGATTGCTGAGGTGGAGGTCTAGGAGGTTTTTTCCTACTTTCTCCTCGAGGGTTTTGATGGTTTCCTGTCTCACATTCAGGTCCTTCAGCCATTTTGAGTTAATTTTTGTGTATGGTGTAAGAAAGTGGTCTAGTTTCATTCTTCTGCATGTTGCTGTCCAGTTCTTCCAGCACCACCTGCTAAAGAGGCAGTCTTTTTTCCATCGCATACTCTTTCCTACTTTGTCAAAAATTAATTGGCCATATATTTGTGGGCCCAGTTCTGGGTTCTCTATTCTATTCCATTGGTCTATGTGTCTGTTTTTGTGCCAATACCATACTGGTTTGATGATGACGGCTTTGTAGTAGAGGTTAAAGTCTGGGATTGTGATGCCTCCCGTTTTGGTTTTTTTCTTCAATATAACTTTGGCTATTCGGGGTCTTTTGTGGTTCCATACGAATTTGAGGATCGTTTGTTCTAGGTTTGAGAAGAATGTTGGTGCAATTTTGATGGGGATTGCATTGAATGTGTAGATTGCTTTGGGTAGTAATGACATTTTCACAATGTTTATTCTTCCGATCCATGAACAGGGAATGTTTTTCCATTTCTTGGTGTCTTCTTCAATCTCTTTCATAAGTTTTCTATAGTTTTCATCATATAGGTCTTTTACAGCCTTGGTTAGGATTACTCCTCGGTATTTGATAGTTTTTCGTGCAATCGTGAATGGGATCAGTTTCTTGATTTCTCTTTCGGCTGCTTCATTTTCGGTGTATAGGAATGTAACTGATTTCTGTACACTGAGTAGATAATGAAAGAAAATGCAAAATGCTTATTGATTTATGATGTGGTTTCATCTTAGCCTGGGCAAACCATGCAGTATTTAATACATAGTAGCAGAATATTTACTATTGAAGCTTGAAAAGATGTGAGTTCTTTGTGTGCAATCTTTCATTTATGCATGTGAGAGGGTTTTCTTTTTTTTTTTTTTTAATATTTTTACATTGTAGTACTTGTTTTGCTTGTTGGTGGTGTTTGCTTATTTAATACATTCCAGCAAGGACAGAAATTACATGATGGTGTTTTTTGCTTTTTTGTTGTTTTTTTCCCCCCTAGGAAGTGTGTCTTGGGTTTTTCCCTTATTATTTTCATTACTTTTTTTTTTCCTCTTCTTTTTTTGTTGGTGGGGGTGGTTATGTTTAAATGAAGTTGCTTTTACAACACCAAAGACTTAATCATCCATTTCCTATATAAAAGGTAGCTACTTTTTTGCATGGACCTCAAGTATATTGTAGTATAGAGGTGGAATTTAAGGAAAGGTATTAAGCAGGCTGTGTTGTAGTTTATGGGCAAGTAATAAATTGTATCATTTATCTTGAATGTATCATAGATAAGCTGCTATATAATGATTGCCACTTCAGATAGCTGTGAAATGAAGTGATTAACTAGTTGGTACCTAACCTTCTAATTTCTGTATAAGTCTAATTATATGAAATAGAAGTTGGGGTTCTGATTTTTTACTTTGCTATCCATTTGGACTGTCATTGTAACTACTGTATTGTAAATGATGGGAAATAATTGCATATGTTAAAAAAGTGTTGTATTCTAAAAAAAAATTTTTAAAAAGTTACCACAAAAAATAAATAAATAAATAAAATATTAAAAACAAAAAAACATAAAGATTTACTTATTTTTGAGAGGGGGGAGGCAGAGAGAGAGACATAGATCCAAAGAAGGCTCCAGGCTCTGAGCTGTGAGCACAGAGCCTAAAGAGGGGCTATAACCCACAAGCCATGAGACCATGACCTGAACCAAAGTTGGATGCTCAACCAACTGAGCTACCCAGGCACCCTCTCAACTTCATTCTTGAAAAAGTATTTTCACAGAGTAAAAATATTCTCAGTTGACAGTTGTTTTTAATTTCAGTACTTCCACTGTCTTCTAGCTTGCTTTGTTTTCTCTAAGAAATTTGCTGTCACTATCTTTTTTTTTCTGTATGTAACATATACTTTTCCCTCTTTTAGGATTTTTCTCTTTATCAATGTTCTTGAGCAATTTGATTATGATATGGTTTGGTAAGTTTGCTTCATGCTCCTTTTGCTTTAAGTTCTTTGATATTTTTGAATCTGTGAGTTTATAGTTTTCATCGAATTTGGACATTTTTCAGCCATCATTTCTCAAAATCCCGTATCTTCCTCTCCTTTGGTGACTTCAAATTACATATATAATAGGTTACTTGAGGCTGTTGTCCACAACTCACTGATGCAATGTTCATTTTATATGTTTGTGTGTTTCATTTGTTTCAGTTTCTATTATTACGTTATCAAGCTCATTGATCTTTTCTTCTGGTATGTTTAATCGGTATTAAACAAATGCACTGTATTTTTCATCCCAGACATATTTCTCATCATTAGGATTTGATTAGGACATTTAAATATCTTTCAATCTCTAACATGCTTAAGTTTTCCTATAAGTTTCTTAAAGATATAGGAATGTGGTTAAAATAGTATTTTAATATTTTTATCTAGGAGTTCTACTACTTACGTCATTTCTGGGTCTATTTTAATTGAATGATTTTTCTCTTTATATGGGCTACATTTTCCTATTCTTTTGTATGCCTGATAAATTTTTTTACAGCTTTGAGATATAGTTGACACTGTATAAATTTAAGGTGTACAATATGATGGATTTGAGGCATATATATTGCAAAATGATTACCACAATAAGGTTAACACAGCCATCATCTCACATAATAATTGCCATCTCTCACACATAATTTAAGATCTACTCTCTCTTAGCAACTTTCAAGGATACAAGTATTGTACAATACAAGTATTGTTAACTATAGTCACCATGCTATACATTATGTCCTCAGAATTTATGCATCTTTAGAAAAATTTTTTTAAATGTTTACTTATTTTTGAGACAGAGAGAGAGAGTGAGTGAGAGAGCGCACACAGGAGCACGAGCAGGAGAGGGGCAGAGAGAGAAAAAACACAGAATCGGAAGCACACTACAGGTTCTGAGATGTCAGCGCAGAGCCGACATAGTCACAAACTGCGAGATCTTGACCTGAGCTGATGTTGGATGCTTAACCGAGACACCCAGGTGGCCCAGATTTTCTACATCTTGTAACTGTAAGTTAGTACCTTTCATCGATATCTCCCAACCCCCAAATCCCCAGCCCCAGGAAACCACCAGTCTACTCTAATTCTAGGAGTTTAGCTTTTTTAGATTCCAAATGTAAGTGAAATCATAGTGTTTTGGTTTTCTTTGAATCATTTCACTTAGCATAATGTCCTCTAGGTTCATCCAAATTGTCACAAATGCCAACATTTCTTTTTCTATGGCTGAATAATATTCTAACACACACACAAACTCATACACACACACCACCCCCACACCACCCCACATCTTCTTTATCCATTCACATGCTGATGATCACTTAAGTTGTTTCCATGTCTTGGCTATTTTGAACAATGCCACACTAAACATGGGAGTATAAATCCTTTCAAGAAAATTATTTCATTTTCATCAGATATGCACCCAGAAGAAGGATTGCTGGATCACATGGTAGGTCTATTTTTTACTTTTTTCTCTGTTTTCCTATAGTGGCTGCATGAATTTACATTCCCACTGACCCTGTACAAAGTTTCTCTTTTCTCCACATCTTCAGCAGCACTTATGTCTTGTCTTTGTAATAACAGCCATTTTAACAGGTGTGAGGTAATATCTCGTGGCTCTGATTTGCATTTCCCTGAAAATCAGTGATGCTGAGCAACTTTTCCTGTACCTATGGGTCATCTGTATGTCGTCTCTGGAAAAATGTCTATTTAGGTCCGTTGCCTATTTGTTAATTGGGTTGTTTTTTTGTTTTATTTTTGGCTATTAAGTTATAGGAGTTCTTTACACATTTTCTATATTAATCCCTTACAAAGTATATGGTTTGCAAATATCTTCTGTTATTCTATAGCTTGCCTTTTATTTTTTGATTGTTTCACTTGCTGTACAGAAGCTTTTTAGTTTAATGGAGTGCCTGTGTGGTAAAAACATTTAAGATCTACTCTCTCTTAGCAACTTTCAGGGACACAATAAAGTATTGTTAACTATAGTCACCATGCTATACATTATGTCCTCATAATGTCCTCTTTAAAAAAATTTTTTTTAAAGCTTGTACTTTTAGTGTCATATCCAAAATAACATTGCAAAGACCAGGTCAAGGAGCTTTCTCCCTATGCTTTCTTAGAGGATTTTTAGTTTCAGAACTTACATTTAAGTTTTTAATTCATATTGAGTTAATTTTTGTAAGTGGTATAAGTCAAGGATCTAATTTCATTCTTTTGCATTTGAATATCCAATTTTCTCAACACTACTTATTGAAGAGACACATGCCTTGTAATTTTTGACTGGATCTAGAACACTGTGAAGTTTACCTTGCTGAGTGCTTGATATGTTTGCATTCATGAAGATATTCTTGAGCTTATGGTTACTTGTAAACAAGGAACCTTATAAACAGTTTAAGGTTTTGCTTTTAAGCTTTGTTGATGGGATCAGAGCAACAGTCTACATTTAATTTTTTATCCACTTCTGTGCAACATCATTCTTAGTCCTCTAATCAATGTTCTGGGAATTAGGAAGTTTTGGAAGCTGTACTCTCTGCCCTCTGTGAGCTCATTCCTTCTACTCCTTTTGGGTGGGTTGCTCCTTGGCCTCTGAGTTATTCTTCTCACACACATGTGACACTCAGTATTCACCTCTGTAGATCACTGTATGCAACTTTATTGCCTATTATCCATTGTCTTTAGGGCAGCTGTTTCATATATTTAGTCTGGTACTTTATTTCAGAAATGAAGGTCTTTGTTACTCCAAAGGGCAGGTAGTTCTCATTAATTTTTAAAAAACTAGAAACTTGGGTTCCTTTGTTTAAAAAATACTGTCATTTGTGTGTCCCCTTACCCTCACTCCTTCCATTTCCTCTGTATTTACAGCTTTTGTGTCACGCATGTTACCAAAATGCCATCTCTTGAGTCAGTGAGTTACTCAGGATCGGAGAAAGAAAACTTAGGGAGAAGGACTAAAAGAAGCTCAATGCACTTAGTACTTAAAAACAAAAAGTTCAGAATTGATTTTCCCCTCAAACAGAAGAGTAATGGAGACAAGTCCACATATTGGAACATGAACTTATTTCTGCCAAATGAGTCATTAACATTTAACTTGAATAGATTATTATAAATGTTGTCCTGAAAAACAAAGTGCCAATATGTTATACAAGAAATAAAACAAGGAAAGCATAATATCAAAATGATTTTCACACAATACCTTCTGTTGCCATGTCCCAACTTCCCATCTTCTGCCTCACCCCAAGAGTAAACTTCTCCTTCTGAAGAGAGGGCAAGACAGTGTTTTCCTCCTGAGTTCACAGCTACTTTCTTAATAAACACGTGCTGAATAGATTCAAGTAATGTTGGGGTAGATACCGACTCTGTCCCTCCGATTCCTAGTCTGCCGCCTGCACCATATCCAGTGGCATACAGCTAAGATGAGAAGAATATAAATATCAGATTTTTATCTAAACATCCCTATATTTTAGTAATTAACAAACTCAATCAGTGCTCTAATATTTTTACCACAGAGAAATAAATTTTAAAGTTAAAAGTCACATGAATGGGGCATCTGGGTGGCTCAGTCAGTTGAGCGTCCAACTCTGGATTTCAGCCCAGATCATGATCCCAGGGTTGTGGGAATGAGCCCTGCACTGGGCTCAGTTGCTGAGCATGGAGTTTGCTTAAGATTCTCTCTTTCCCTTTTCCTCTGACCCTCCTTGGTTCATACATGTATGCTCCCACTCTCTCTCAAAAAAAAAAAAGGAGTCACAGGACTGTTTAATTTCATGCTTTATCAAACACTAAAAATGAAACAGTTATGACTATTAAAAATCCCAAGTTCAAAAAATATATTTTGAAAAGAGGATCTTTTCCCTGGAAGCAAATCTCTGATAATAACAGCTATAGAAACACTCAGAAAAACTCTAGAGGTAATATTTCAGCAAGTCTGCATGTAAGTCAAACAATAGAATACACTATTTTTCTTTCATTCTAAGTGAGGAATTATTTCAGGACACAAGGCTTATTATTAATTTAAAAAATCAGAAAAAAAATCATGCCTTTTCCAATGCATGTCAAACAGCCCTCCTGTAAAAATTTAAACGTTGTTTCATACTGTTTCAAATGCATTGCTGCACTGACACTATAGTAAGGAAACATTTAAGGACTAAAACAGAA
This sequence comes from Helogale parvula, assembly GCA_004023845.1. Classification (NCBI taxonomy): domain Eukaryota; kingdom Metazoa; phylum Chordata; class Mammalia; order Carnivora; family Herpestidae; genus Helogale; species Helogale parvula. The sequence continues at coordinate 41,855 of PJEM01012222.1, read as the reverse complement.
AGTGAAACAAAGAAGTCAGGTGGATAAATTAGCCCTAAAGCCAGTGTGCCCTGGGAAGATTTTGAGAATCTTCAGCACATGGGGTGTCGAGGGTGAAGTACAAAGCCTAAAAGGTGACCCTCCAGTGGGCCAACTGTGAGAACCAAAAAAAAAAAAAAAAAAAGAAAGCAAGTTGCCTTTCTCAATTATCACTAAATTAGATGGAGAAAAATCTCTCCTGAGAATTCACAACCATGAAAGCTGGTCATTAGGTTGGTTTTCAGTCTAAATTTATGCTATGTGTGATCTAAATTCCTTTGAGAATTTAATTTACAGTGACTTAGATTTGTAGTACCCCAGGGTTATAAATTCTCTTTCAATGAGTGATTTCTACCTAAAATTTTCTAAGGGAAATGGTCAGCTCATAGTTGAAAAAAGATGCCATGAGTGAGAGTCAGCAGAACAACAGTCCAATATTATCTTTAAAGAAATAAAAGCTTGAAAATATCCCTAAGGAATAAGAATTTAAAAAATTAACCAAAGCAGAATTTCCTAAGATTAAAAAAATAATTGAAATTAAATACCCAGTATATTTAATATATAGATTATAAACAGGTGATGAGAGACTAGAGAATGAATCTGAAGACATTCTCTAGCATATAGCAAAGAAACGCAAAGAGCAGAGAAAACATGAAAGAAGGTGTTAGAGATATAAAGCACTCAAACATCAATCAGAACACATTTTCGGGTGGAGATCACAGAGAATATGGTAGAGGTAATATCTGGGACAAAAAAAAAGTCTAGGAATTTACCAGAGTTGTTGAAAGACCACTTCTCAAGAACCAGAAACTCCCCTCTCCCATCCCTACCCAGCAAAGACAAAGTAAAACAAAAAGGGCAGGAAAAGTATAAATATATCATAGCAAAATGTAGATCTCTAAAGAAATATCTTAAAAGCAGCCATAGGGAAAAGATTTATTACCTCCATTTGGGTAAAAATTAGTTTGACTGCTGACATCTCATTAGTAACAATGAAGTCCAAAATCCAGAAGAATAAAACTTTTAACAGGCTGACTGAAAATAACAGTCAATTGAAAATTTTATACTCTAGAACAGGGATTGGCAAATTATGGCCCATAAGCCAAATCAGGCCCACCATGTACTTTTGTAAATAAAGTTTTATTGAACACAGCCATATACATTCATTTACATATCGTTCATAGGCTTGCTTTCATAGTTGCAACAGAGTTCACATGACCATGTAGCCAAAAATAATATCATGACCATTACAGAAAATGTTTGCAACCCTTACTTTAGAAAATGAATAAAAATAAAGACATAGTCAAATAAACAAGAACAATCCAAGAATTAACCAAAAGACTCACTAAAGAAAAATGAAAATATAAAGTAGAAGAAAAATGAAATAGAAGAAAACTGATTAAAGATGTAAGGTCTGAGACATAAGAAATAATGTGAGCAAAGATGTGTGCAACATTTGGGTAAATTTGGAAAAATAACAACAACAAAACAACAACAACAAAAATACTAATGTTTATCATTCCCTAATGGGTTTGTGTCAGAACACAGAATAACAAAGTATCAGCTATTTGTATTACTTGGGAGGAGGACAGAAATAGTAATTCACTTCAGATTTTTCATATGCATGTTATAATAACCAGGAAACAACTAAAAGACACAGAATTCTCCAGAGAACAGTAAAGGAAGGATATACTTCAACCCTTTTTGATGAGACTAGCACAATCTTGATACTACATGCAGGCAGTCTCTGATGTGGTTCCCACCCTGTGCAATCCCTTCTCCTTGAACATGGGTTAGACCTAGTGACTCAATTCTAATGGACAAAATATGGCAACAAGGATGGACTGTCACTTTTGGACTAGGTCACACAAGACTGTGACTTGCGTCTTTCCACACCCCCCTTGCTTGCTCTGACGAAGCCAGCTGCCACAGTATGAGGTGGCAAGGAACTGAGGGCAGCCTCAACCAACAGATCATGAGGAGCTGAATGCTCAGTATAGGCCTGAGGTGACTGCAGCCTGGGGAAAGATCCAGGGTGGGAGGATCAAGCTAAGCCACCTCCAGAGTCATGACCCAGAGAAACTGCAAGATAATAAATGTGCATTTTTATTTATTTTTCATTTAGTATAATTTATTGTCAAATTGGCTTCCATACAACACCCAGTGCTCATCCCAACCAGTGCCCTCCTTAGTGCCCATCACCAGCTTTCCCCTCTCCCCCACCCCCCATCAACTCTCAGTTTGTTCTCTGTATTTAAGAATTTCTTTGGTTTGTCTCCTTCTCTCTCTGTAAAATTTTTTCCCTTCCCTTTTCCCATGGTCTTCTGTTAAGTTTCTCAAGATCCACATATGAGTGAAAACATATGGTATCTGTCTTTCTCTGGCTGACTTATTTCACTCAGCATAACACCCTCCAGTTCCATCCATGTTGCTGCAAATGGGAGGATTTCATTGTTTCTCATTGCCAAGGAGTATTCCATTGTATATATAAACCACATTTTCTTTATCCATTCGTAAGTTGATGGACATTTAGGCTCTTTCCATTGATTTGGCTACTGTTGAAAGTGCTGCTATAAACAATGGAGTACATATGCCCCGATGTATCAGCACTTCCTATATCCTTGGAGTAAATTCTTTTAGTGCTATTACTGGGTTATAGGGTAGTTCTTGAGTTAACTGCTGTAAGTTAAATAGATAAACGATAGAGAACCAAAATCAGACAAGGAGTGTATAAGACAGGAACATTATAATAATCTCACTTTAAGACCTTAGAATTCCCAAAAATCCCAAACAAAATATTCACAAACATAAACCAAAAAAATATAAAACATCCTGACCAAGTTGGGTTTCTCCACAGAATGCAAGAGGGTTTACTATAAGAAAACCAATAAATCCAAATCATGATATAAATCGACTAAAGGAGAAAACATCTATAGGAATTGTATTTTTTAATGTAGAAAGAGAAGGAAATTTCCTTAATCTCATAAAGAGCATCTACCAAAACTTCACAGTAAGTTTGTGAAGTGTTCAATCACAGTGTTTACTTTGCAACCTGGATTAAGACAAGAACAAGCTCACAACCACCACCACCGCTCAATGTTACACCACAACTACCCAACACAATGAGCTTCCTTTCTTCCACACAAACAGGAAAAAATATGAGTGGTGAACTGAAAAGGAACAAAACTGATTAACAGATTATGACTCTCTATAAAGAAGATACAAGAAAACCTGAGATATACAAAGGAAAAAAAAGTTGAATAAGGTCACCAAACATAAAGACAATATATAAATATCAACCATTTCACCATACTAGAAGCAATTACTTTTTTAAAAGCATTACACTAGCACACAAAAAAGGAATACTCTAATGTATTATTGATAATGCAAACAGTACACTTTTCTATGTATGCTGTACTTCAAAATAAAACACTATAAAGTTATAGAACATATTAAAGATCATACAGAAATACTTTACTTTTTTAAAATTTATTTTTCTTTTATAGTTTATTGTCAAGTTGGTTTCCATATAACACCCAGTGCTCATTCCCACAAATGCCCTAGTCCATGCCCCTTCCCCTCTCTCCCTCCCCCATCAGCCCTCAGTTTGTTCTCAGTATTCAAGAGGCTCTCATGGTTTGCCTCCCTCCCTCTCCCCAACTATTTTTCCCCCTTCCCCTCCCCATGGTCCTCTGTTAAGTTTCTCCTGTTACACTTATGAGTAAAAACATATGGTATCTCATACAGAAATATTTTAGAATGATAAATGCTTCCAGCACACCATAAGTACTATTAACCTTGAGATAATGTTTTAATATAGAATCGTTACACATACTGCAGACCCAACAATGCACTCTAGCCATAGCTGTCTCTTAATTTTAACATGAACATGACACAGAAAACATGACACCCTTACCTTTCCATCAGCTGTCACCGCAAAGAGAGTCTGTTCTCCTCCAATTAACTGCACTGGTCTGAGAGTTGCAAGGGCTTCACATGGAGTGGGAACTTTAACTTTTGCACCTTCGATGCCCCCAAGCTGTCCCCTATGATTATGCCCCCATCCATAAATTGTTCCACTGCCACCAGCAGAAAGAGTCCAGTCATCTGGTCGCCTACAATAAACATTAAGTGTACAATTAATATGGGAAATAATTGCACATGCAACACCTTTCTCCACTCTACAGCATTATTCTTGGTTCTGATATAATAACCTGTTCATCCACTGCACAAGTTGTTCATCTTGCTCTCTTTTAAAAATGTCGTGGCTCTCATGGAGAACATCCATGTGTTCGCTGTCTGCCATTAACTCACGAATTTTCTTAGCCACCTAGACAACATTATTATAAGATTATCAATAAACACTCATCTCTCAAAAATAAAACAAATAATATTAAGGTAACAACACAGGAGAAATCCTGATCGAGAATCTGAGGGAACGCCTACACTGACATTATGATTTTATAGTTAATAAGCAAAATCAATATGATTATAATCAAGTCTAAGATATTGAAATGTCTAGGCAGTACTATTATATCTTCAGTTTACTATAATTAACTGAAATTTACAGTACCCATTTATTCACTTTCACCTGTGTGATTTTTTCTTTATGGTATCCCTTTGTAAGAAAAATGTTGCTGTGTCTCATAATACTGGCACCTTTTTACACTACAACTGATTAAGGGATATGTTTTTACATTCCAAAATAACATGCAATACCTCATCAAGAAAAAGACGTGGCAGTGGTGTTCTTTTGTCCAGGGCCACAGCAACCCGGGAGGCCATGCAGTACCTTCGGAACCAAGCCCACTTATGGGTCTCAGCACAGCAAGGGAGAGTGTCGAGTTCCAGGTCACAAGCAAGAGCTACCAGAACCTGCAGCAACCAAAAATTAACAACACAAGGAAGCTCAGAAATGCAGCTAACATTCCACTTCACCAACACTGCATGCTAAAGACAGATACCATTATGGGGTTTCTATGAGTTCTCGTTCAGGAGTTCCTTATTCCAGGCTGACTGCCATGTGTCTGCAAGTGTTTTACCATAACTGGTGAAGTGGATTACTCCCACCCAGCCCCTCATGATGCACCTGACACACAGGACCTCAGATCTGCCAACTGCCACAATACTTACCGCCTTAGCCAAGCATCTCAAAGTACACTAATACTTGGCTAAAGTATTAAGAGCTTAGGTCATAGTCATTTCTGGGAAATTTTTCATATTCAACTTCGGCAATACGTACCCATGTCCTCAAGGAGGCCTGAAATGCAGTGCACTACACACGACCACTCTCTGTGACTCTCCTAGCCAACCAGCTCTCTCATCATTTTAAAACAAGTCAAGGGGCGCCTGGGTGGCTCAGTTGGCTAAGCGTCTGACTTCGGCTCAGGTCATGATCTCACAGTTCATGGGTTCAAGTCCCACGTCGGGCTCTGTGCTGACAGCTAGCTCAGAACCTGGAGCCTGTCTTCAGATTCTGTGTCTCCCTCTCTCTCTGACCCTCCCCTGCTTGCACTGTCTCTGTCTCTCAAAAATAAATTAAAAACATTAAAAAAAGTCAAACATTACCTTAAAGAATGGGCTGTGGAGTAGTTGCTTGCCACCTCTTACAATAGGATCTTCATATTCAAATTGCCTTTGCAAAGCTTCTGGAAGGCCTTTTACCAAAGCAGCAAGAGCACTACCTGTAAAACTCTAAGAAAACAACAAAATTGTATCCTAGTAAAGCAATCCAAAATGTAGGGAAAGTAAACATTTTGTTTCTATGAGTCAAAAGTTTTGTTATATTGATACTGTTTTCCCTAAAAAAAAATGTGTACTGATATTTTCAAATAGGTTTGATGAACACTAAAATTTAAAAGAAGAGCTTGAAACTTTACCTCAGAATGCTTGGTCTAGATTTCAATAAAGCCACTTGCAGGGAACCAAGCCGTTTTTAGCCTGTAAAGTCTCATCTCCCAAGATCCTTAAGATCAAGCATCCTTTTAACAGTAACTCCCTTATCCAGCAAAATAAAGGGGATGTGGTGAGCCAGACTCGTTGCAAAGTCTAACTGACACAATCCTATGCTCACATCCATTGATAAATCTGTTTCCAAAAATCACAAGCCAGCCTGCACTCAATATATGGAGCAACATATATGGATGGGACAAAAGCAGCTGTATTGTTATGTAGAACTTCCCAACACTTCTCAATGATTTAATTATTCAAGCAACATTTTATTCCAGAAGTCAAATATCTAGAAACTATAAAATAATGATCCATACCAAAGCTCTTGCTTCTCCATCATTATCTCCAAGAAGCCTGTTTATGTTAATTGATTGCCCAAATTCAGTTGTAAGCAGCTTCCTCAGTCTTTGAAGGGCCCACATTCTGTGACTGGCAGCTTAAATGAGCAGACACAAAGTATCAGCAGCTTGACCATTTTTCCCATCAAGTACAACAGGCATGATAATAAAGGTGCTATTTACCTAAGGCACTCAGCTGTGCACAGGCTGCCAGCGATGCCGCAAGGCGAGGGACAATGCTTCTGTTTGAGGTGAGATTGAGCCGGAAGTCTAACAGACATGTCACCAAGTCCATCGATGGACAGGAGAGGACACAGCGATCAGAAAGGAGGTCTTTAGGGCCTGTGAAATGAGCACTGTAAATATTCCCATGTTGAACAGGATGAGGGCTACCCCAAAAAGAGACCTGCACAGATCTGACCAATGAGTGGGCCTCATCTACTTGGATGCCATGCTTAGGGGGTGCCCATGGTGGTTCCGCCACTGTCTATGTCACATAACTATGTGCTATATTAGCCATTTTATTTGAAAATCAAACAGTTTTAAGAAGTTCATTCAGCAATAACTCCTTTCTCATTAGGTGATGGAGTGCTAACATCCTAACAACTGGACTGCTAAGATGGCTCTCTGGCAGTTATGATCACCACTGTGGTGAGGCTTTGGGCAGTGCTGGCTCCCAACACAACAGGAGAAGCCAGAGTACAATGTACTAAATGAAAACAGTTTGTCTCCACCTTGCTTGAGTCATCAGAATTTAGATATTGCAAGCCCCCAACTTACCTGCAGCTGGCATGATGGGATAGACTGTGAAGCGCCAGCCCCATCCATTCACAGACCCATCACTGATGAACTTCCACTTCAACTCATCCCCTGGGATGCGCAACTCACTGGACCAGTCAGACCATTCTCGGCCTAGTGGAGAAAATTATGCCCCAGGGTTGGGTTCACTATATCATGTGATCAACACAACTTTTTAAAATACAAAGCAAAATCATTCACACTGTGTCTGAAGAACACCTGGCTCCTCCAACCCAAGTTCTCCAAAATCTGAGTTTCCTCTACTCCTAGTGAATGATATTTAATATACACTGTCCTTCCATACACATTACACCAAGTAATTAGGGAAACTGAAGACAGGTAGGTACTGCCTTGATACATAACTACAACACTGCAGAGCAGGCCAGCACACATGCCCAGGTCAAGGGCTGTTGAGAGTTTCCTGGGGAAGGTCTTAGATGATGGCAGTTACCTAGGAAACAGGGTAAAGAGCCCCAGCTTTCCCCACAGAGCATGCAATTTTACTAAGACCTGAGCCAAGTGCTTATTGCACGCAATCAGTTATAAACCAAGTCCCTGTAGGAAGCTTTTTTATACATCAATCTTTACCTTGTATAGCTTGGTACTCCCATATGTCTTACAGCACCATCTCTAACTGTCTGGGTGAAATTGGGCCTCCAAGACAGCCAGTGTCCTGACAAGGACTTACCAGGCACCCAGTAATCCCATCCATCACTGGTGAGGTGCAGATACCATTTGCATAACTATCTTATTGAAAGTACTGGGAAGAGGCAGATAAAACCTAGTGTATTTTGCAGCAAAATAGCTTGCTATCCCTTCCTTTAGTCTCACATAGGAATGAAGCAGTAGCATTCTGTTTAGTAAGTTACTAGTTCTGTTCTATGAAGGTGAGCAGATAGTGTCCTGTTCAACCTCCCTTCACACCTGACCGAACGGAGACAATCCTGTTGACACCATCCATGACTGTGAGAGGGTCGTGGCGCCTCTCTGTAGAGCACTGCCGGTCAAACTCCACCCTGAGTCCCTCTGCACCTGGAGGTCAAGTGAGCACAAAACACAGTGATCACTCCCAAATGATATACCATAGACAAAGCCATAAGCCACAATAAACACATAGAAACAATGAGACTAAAATGATGTTTGACAGCTAATGAAAAGCAGAAAGTCAGGAAGAACTGACCTCAAAGACAAGAATCTAATATTGACTGCCTCTATGCCCCCACCTTGTCTCCCACAGAAGACTTCACCTGTGATAGAAAGCCCAAGAATACACTTCTGCTTGGCCAATTCATTTTGTGCTCTCATTTCTGGGCAAATTTTCATGCTGCAACCCCAGTTGCCAGACCAAGCTTTATTATCCCCCTACCCCACACACAGTAAAATGCCACATGGAACCGTATTTATCAAACATTTAGCATTGGATCTAGAGTCTTCTGTGGGACAAGTTAACTTATAAAAGAATTAATGAAGAGCAGGACCGAGGTTGTGGTGGAGGGAAGCAGTTATAAAATCCAAGCAGTTATAAAATCATTCAAAATTATAAAAGATGATGATCCCAGGGCTCTCCATATAATTAAAAGCAGACAACAAATTGAGAAGTGTTTATTCATGAAAAAACTGCCAAACATGGGTAGAGACAGTGAGCACCTATAATGTTCTTGCTTGGGTGTATTTCTATCCAAGCTGGAGGAAAGTTTTACAAAGATAGGACTCTGCCTCCAGGGAAAGCTGACTGGTGTAGAGCAGGGAACAAAAAATGCATGCCAGGGGCATTGCCAATAAAAGACCAACAAGAAAGCTTCCATCTCCATTGGCCTGAGAACATGGTTTGGTTAGGTGAATGTCAGATCTGAGAACTATCCAGGAATTTAACAGAGATCATAAAATTCAGAGAGCACAGAAGGGCCACTGAGTGTATCATGAAGTCCTGGATAAATTGGGATGCACGCACACAGGAAAACTGCTGAAATACCCAATTCTATGCCCTTCCTGCTCCCACCCACGTGTAGATCCATCAATAAAAGGGGTGATCAACAGGCCTGAGCATAAGCCAAGAGGATACAGAACAAACCCTAGAAGTCAGGCTAGAGCACAAAAATGAGAACAGAAAAATGAAACCAGGACATCAGAGGCCACATTCTGTGAGGGAAACAGATTTCAGAGAGAATTACAGCCATGTTACAAAACAAGTACACAACACAATCAGAATAACCCCAGCAACCATTACAAATCTTAAAAAAGAAAATCAGAATCCAGAATCCAGATGATACTACATACTACTATCTAAAATGTTTGCTTTTCAAAAAAAAAAAAATGAGACAAAAACACTGAAAAGGGTGAGCCATACTCAGGAATAAAATCGGTCAATACAGATGCTGATGTGTCACATGCTGGATTTAGCAGACAACAATTTTAAAGCAAAGAAAAATGTTCAAAAAAATCCAAGAAAACCGGAGAAAATATGGTAAGATGGGAAAACATGATAACAAATGATAAGAATGACCTAACAAATATAGAATCTCAATAAAGAGGGAGAAACTATGAAAAAAGTACTAAAAGAAAATTTTGGAGCTGGAAAATAGGATGACAAAAATGAAAAATTCACTAGATGGGCAAAATGGCAGAAAAATGAGTCAAATTAAATACTGTATAATTTCTCTCTTACTCCTAGAAAATAAGAGAAAAAAGACTGAGGAAAAATGAGAAAATCTCAAATACCTAGGAGACAACATCAAGGAATACAAACATATGCATCTGGTAATTTCTTCCCCAAACAGGAGAGAAAAATAGAGCAAAGAAAGAGTAGTTAAGAAATAAAGCACAAACCTCCTAATTTGATGTAAAATATTAATGTAAATTTCCCAAAATTGATAAGTCCCAAGTAGGATAAAAGAAAGAGATCCACAATGAGACACATTATACTGAAACTGTTTAAAAAATCATGAAAGAGAAAACCATGAAAACAATCATGAAAGTGGCAAGATTAAAAAAAAAATGGTCACAGAACATGTACCATTAATGGCTGACTTCAATGGAGGCCAAAAATCAGTGGAGTGACATGTTTAAAAAAAAAAGGGGGGGGGGAATTCTGTCAACCAAGAATTCTATATCTAGCAAAACTATCCTTCAGAAAGTGAAGGCAAAATTAAAACATTCCTGAGTGAAAGAACTGCTAGCAGATATGCTTTAAAAAAATCATTTACAGTATTTCTGGCTGAAATACAATGATATTAAATAGAAACCTGAATCTATGGGAAGAAATGAAAAGCACTGGAAATAGGAAATATGTGGGTTAAGAGATAGCATAATTTTTTCCCTTTCCTATTCTTAATATTCTTAAAGACAAACTATTGCATAGAGTAAAGGTTAGGAAACTATAGTCAAGGGGCCATATTTGTCTCAATGCCCTGCTTTTGTGTAGCCTGTGAGCTAACTAAGGTTTGTGTATTTTCAAATGGTTGGGGAAAAAAATCAAAATAATATTTTGTGACACATGAAAGACTGCTAATCCTTGACATAATGCAGTAATTATTATACCATATACATGTATGTATAACAATATAGTTATAAGTATGTTGCACAGATTTCTAACATATATAAATGTAATATGTATGCCAATAACAGCAAAAAGGAGGGAAAAGGAAATAGAACTATACTGGAGCAAAATTGCTACATTTTACCAAAATTAAGATATTAACCAGGAAGTATATGGTGATATATCCAAATACTTATTTTAATCTCTAGAGCAAACATTAAAAAGTGGTTGAAAATCAGTAGACATATTAAAATGATACACACAAATTTTAAACCAAAAAAAAGCACTAAAGAAGAACAAAAAGAGACATAGGCATTAGAGAAAATACAGCAAAATGCTGGATACAAATCCAATCAAAGCCATAATTATAGGAAACAGGACAAGATGGCAGAGAAGTAGGGAACACTGTTACCTCCACATGCCACAACCATCAAACTGAGAAGAATTAAAAGCCACACTTTCTCATCTCCAAGAACAGAGGTGCACACACTGACCCCTTATTGATAACAGCCCCATGGATGCCTGAATGAGTGCAAACTGGGACCGGAGACTCAGAGAGGGAACACCAGCTCAAAGTGGAGCTGGGAAAGAGAGTGCCCAGAAACTTGGGGCTGGGCCCAGAGAGAGCTGTGTGTCCCAAGGCGGCACAGCACTGTGCAGGGCCACGTGCGCGTGGGGCGGCTGTGGGGGTTGGCACAGAATCTTGGAGGGCTACCTGTGAACCCGCCATGCAGGATGCTGTGTGGGACAGCAGTGCAGGGCGGTGCAGGGCAGTGCAGGGCGGTGCAGGGCAGTGAAGAGCTAAGGGGAAGAGGAGAGGCTGAAACGACACCTCAGCCTGAGGCAAAGAGACAAACTTTTCACGTGTAGCCGCTGGGCCGGGTAAAGGAATCAGTCCCCCTCACTCGGCTTGTTCTCCCGAGGGCCTGGCAGCCTGCCAACTTCAGGTGGAGCCAGGGGAAGATCATTTTAACGGTGGCAGAAGCATTACAGTGTGTGGACTAGTATTTAGAAACCTGGCGGAACTTAGAACACCAAAACAATTTAACCCACACATGGCATGGGGAGGTTGAACTCAAGAGAGTGGCTGGCAACGCATGGTCTGAGAGGGGCTGCAGCACCACCATTCTCCCTGCATCCAATAAGGCAGGGTCTCAGAGAATAGCCCCTGAGACCCAACCTATATACACAGAACCTGGCCCATCCAGGCTGGAGAGCTGGATTTTTCTTTTCATGCTATTTTTATTTTTTCAATCTTTTCTTTTCCTACACTTTTTATTTTTTAATTCTTATAATTTTTTCCCTTTTTTTCTCTTTCCTATTTTCATATTTCCTCATTTTCTCCCTTCTCCCCCAGAATCTGAGAAAGACAAACATTTATGCACTGCTCTGATTAGATCAACTCTTACCATCCAGATATTTTTCCCTTATCTCATTCTTATCTCTCTCCTCCAAAGGTTTTATGCTCAGAGGCTGTCCTTTATCTTTGGCTGTCTCTGTGCCCCCAGCTTTTTTTCTTTTGTCTCCTTTCCTGTCCTCTCTTTTCTTTCCCCGCTCCTTTTTTTCCTTTCCCATTTGGTTTGCTTGTTTACTAGATCTGTCAGTGTTTGCATGCTTATGTTCCCTGTGTGTTTGTCTGTCTGTTTGCCTTTTCAGGGCTACCTCAAGAAATAAGCCAAAGCACACATAGTGGAAAACACCAAATATCACTGAGTAATGAAATATATTTATTAGAGGCATAACAAAAGAAACTGAGAGACACCATTAAAGGGACATCTCCTGAAATGACAGGCCCTGGAGAGTCAAACACCATCCATTAATAAAGCAATACTAACAGGTACAGAGTGCATAACAATCTTTTAAAACTGACAAGAGACAGAAAGCTAGAGAAAATGATGAAACAAAAGAACTCTCCTCTAGAGAAATTCCAGGAAGATATCATAGCCACAGAACTACTCAAAACAGACTTAAACAACCTAACTGAACAAGAATTTAGAACAACTGTCATAAAATTAATCGCTGGGCTTGAAAAAAACATCAGAGAAGCTATTGATACAATGACTAGGGACCTTCAAAAGGCTATAAATGAGGTGAATAATACAATGGAGGCTGCCAATGCACGGATTGAAGAAGCAGAGAGGAGAATAGGTGAATTAGAAGACACAGTGACAGCAAAAGAGGAAGCCGAGAAAAAAAGAGAGAAATGTTTAAAGGAACAAGAAAGGAGAACTCAAGACCTGAGTGATACAATCAAACGGAACAATATCTGTATGATAGGAGTTCCTGAAGAGGAAGAAAGAGAAAAAGGTCCTGAAGGGGTGCTTAATCAAATTATAGACGACAATATCTCCAATCTGGGGAAAAAGAAAGACACTGAAATTCAAGATGCATATCGAATCAACCGTCACTATGACATATCATAGAGACTCTAGCAAAATAGAAAGATAAAGAGAGAATTCTGAAAGCAGCTAGGGATAAAAGGGCCCGAACATACAAAAGGAAACCTATCAGAGTGGTTACAGACATATCCACTGAAACTTGGCAGGCCAGAAAAGAATGGCATTAAATCTTCAATGCGATGAACAGGAAGAATATGCAACCAAGGATCCTTTATCCAGCGAGCCTGTCATTCAAAATAGAAGGAGAGATAAAGCTGTTCCTAAATAAACAAAAATTAAGAGAATTCATCACCACCAAACCAGCCTTATAAGAATTCTAAAAGGGACTCTATGAGAGTAAAGTAGCAAGGAATATATAAGACACCAGAGATATCAATACAAACATAAACTCTACAAAGAACACAATGAAACTAAACACATATTTTTCAATAATACCGCTGAATGTAAATGGACTGTATGCTCCAATCAAATGAAAGAGTAGCAGAATGCATATAAAAAAACCCCAAAACCCATCTATTTGCTGTCTACAAAAGACTCACCTTAGACCTGAAGACACCTTCAGATTGAAAGTAAGGGGATGGAGAAATATCTATCATGCGACTGGAGGCCAAAAGAAAGCTGGAGTAGCCATAGTTATATTGGACAAACTGGACATTAAAGCAAAGGCAGTAACAAAAGATGAAGAAGGACATTATTTAATAATTACAGGGTCTCTCCATCAGGAAGAGCTAACAATTATAAACATCTATGCGCTGAAGTCGCTAGCACCCAAACATATAAAACAAGAAATCACAAACAGAAACAATCCTATCGATAAGAATGGGCTAATTGCAGGGGACTTTAATACTCCACTTACAACAATGGATAGGTCAACCAGGCAGAAAATCACTAAAGAAACAATGGACATGAACAGCACATTGGAACAAGTGAATCTCACAGATATATTTAGAATTCTGCATCCTGAAGCTAGGGAATTCACTTTCTTCTCGAGTGCACATGGCACATTCTCTAAGACTGATCATATACTGGGTCATAAAAGAGTCCTCCATAAATACAAAAGAATTGAAATCATACCATGCACACTTTCAGATCACAATGCTATGAAACGTGAAATCAACCACAGGAAAATGTCTGGAAAACCTCCAAAAATGTGGAGGTGAAAAACCACCCTACTGAAGAATGATTGGGTGACTCAGGCAATTAGAGAGGAAATTTTAAAATATATGGAAAAAAATGAAAATGAAAATACAACAATCCCAACTCTCTGGGACACAGCAAAGGCAGTCCTAAGAGGAGAGTTTATTGTAATCCAGGCCTATTTCAACAAACTAGAAAAAGCACAAACTGTAAATCTAATAGAACACCTAAGGAAACTCGAAAGGGAGCAGCAAGAGCACCTCAAAACCAGCAGAAAAACAGAAATAAACAGGGCAGAAATAAACAATACAGAATCCCAAAAAGCAGTTGAACAAATCAATGAAACCAAGAGTTGGGTTTTTGAAAATATAAAATTAATAAGCCTCTAGCAAGGTTCCTCAGAAAGAAAAGAGAGAACACCCAAATAGACAAACTCATGAATGAAAATGGATCTATTACAACTGATCCCTCAGAAATACAAGCAATCATCAGAGATTACTATGAAAAATTATATGCAAACAAACTAGAAGAAATCGACAAATTCCTAAACACACATGCACTAACAAAATTCAAACGAGAAGAGACAGAAAATCTGAAGAGACCCATAACTAGTGAAGAAATCAAATCATGTATCAAAAATCTCCCAAAGAATAAAAGCCCAGGGCCTGATGGATTCCCAGGGGAATTCTACCAAACATTTAAAGCAACACCCATCTTTCTCAAGTTATTCCAAAAAATAAAATAAAGGAAGACTTCTGGACTCATTCTACCAAGCAAGTATCGCCTTGATTCCTAAACCAGACAGAGACCCAACAACAAATGAGAACTACAGGCCAATATCCTTAATGAATACTAATCCAAAAATACTCAAAAATATACTAGCAAATCGAATTCAGCACCACATAAAAAGAACATCATGATCAAGTGGGATTCATTCCTGGGTTACAAGGCTGGTTAACATTTGCAAATCCATCCAATGTAATATATCACATTAACAAAAGAAAAGATAAAAACCATATGACCCTGTCGATAGATGCAGAAAGAGCGTTTGACAAAATACAACATCCCTTCTTAATAAAACCTCTCAAGAAAGGCGAGATAGAAGGAACTTACTTAAACATTATTAAAACAATTTATAAATGACCACAGCTAATATCATCCTCAATAGGGAAAAACTGAGAGCTTTTCCCCTGAGATCAGGAAGACAACAGGGGTGTCCACTCTCACCACTGTTGTTTAACATAGTGCTGGAAGTCCTAGCATCAGCAATCAGACAACAAAAGGAAATAAAAGGCATCAGAATCGGCAAAGATGAAGTCAAACTTTCACTTTTCACAGATTACATGAAACTCCTCATGGAAAACCTGATAGACTCCACCAGAATCCTTCTAGAACTGATCCATGAATTCAGCAAAGTTGCAGGGTACAAAATCAACGTACAGAAATTGGTTGCATTCTTATACACCAAAAAAGAAGCAACAGAATGAGAAATCAAGAAACAGATCCCATTCACAATTGCACAAAAAAACCATAAAGTACCTAGGAAGAAACCTAACCAAAGACGTAAAGAATTGTATGATGAAAACTATAGAAAGCTTATGAAACCAATAGAAATAGACACAAAGAAATGGAAAAACATTCCGTGCCCATGGATAAGAAAAATAAACATTGTTAAAATGCCACTATTACCCAAAGCAATCTACACATTCAATGCAATCCCCATCAAAATTGCACCAGCATTCGTCTCAAAGCTAGAACAAGCTATCCTAAAATTTGTATGGAACCTACAAAAGACCCTGAGTAGTCAAAGTAATATTGAAGAAGAAAACCAAAACAGGAGGCATCACAATCCCAGACTTTAGCCTCTACTACAAATCTGTCATCATCAAGACAGTACGGTATTATCACAAAAACAGACACATAGACCAATGGAATAGAATAGAGAACCCAGAACTGGACCCACAACTGTATGGCCAATTAATCTTTGACAAAGCAGGAAAGAGTATCCAATGGAAAAAAGCCTCTCTAACAAGTGGTGCTGGGAGAAGTGGACAGCAACATGCAGAAGAATGAAACTAGACCACTCTCTTAAACCATACACAAAAATAAACTCAAAATGGATAAAGGACCTGAATGTGAGACAGGAAAGCATCAAAACCCTAGAGTAGAAAGCAGGAAATAGCCTCCTTGACCTCAATTCCAGCAATTTCCTCCTTAACACATCCCCAAAGGCAAGGAAATCAAGAACAAAAATGAACTATTGGGACCTCATCAAGATAAAAAGCTTCTGCAAGGCAAAGGAAACAATCAAGAAAACCAATAGGCAATCAACGGAATGGGAAAAGATAGTTGCAAATGACATATCAAATAAAGGGCCAGTATCCAAAATCTATAAGGAACTCACCAAACTCCATACCTGAAAAATGAATAATTCAGTGAAGAAATGGGCAGAAGACCCAGAGAGGCACTCCTCTAAAGGTGACATCCAGATGGCCTACAGGTACTTGAAACGATGCTCGGCGTCACTCAGCATCAGGGAAACACAAATCAAAACCACACTGAGATACCAGCTCACACCAGTCAGAGTGGCTAAAATGAACAAATCAAGAGACTATAGATGCTGGCGAGGGTGTGGAGAGACGGGCACCCTCCTACACTGTTGGTGGGAATGTAAACTGGTACAGCCGCTCTAGAAAACACTGTGGAAATTTCTCAAAAAACTAGCAATAGAACTCCCCTATGATCCAGCAATAGCACTGCTGGAGATTTACCCAAGGGACATAGAAGTGCTAATTAATGCACAGGGGCACATGTACCCCAATGTTCATAGCAGCACTGTCAACATAGCCAAATCATGGAAAGAGCCTAAATGTCCATCACCTGATGAATGGATCAAGAAGATGGGCAATGAGAAAGAATGAATTATGGCCATTTGTAGCAAAGTGGATGGAGGGTGTCCATGCTAAGCAAAATAAGTCAGGCGGAGAAAGACAGATACCATATGTTTGCGCTCAGAGGTCTAATAGGAGAAACCTAATGGAGGACCAGGAGGAGGGGAAGAGGGAAAGAGAGTTGGGGAGAGAGAGGGAGGCAAAACCTGAGAGACTACTGAATACTGTAAAAGAATCGAGGGTTGAAGGGGGAGGCAGAGGGGGGAGGGAGGTGGTGGTAATGGAGGTGGGTACTTGTGCGGAAGAGCACTGGGTGTTATATGGAAACCAATTTGACAATAAATTATTAAATTTAAAAAAAAAGAAAAAAAAAGAAACTGCACCAAGTTGATAAGGGCATTTTTGGAAAATTTACAGTTAATAAATTTAATGCTGAGAGACTAAATATATTCATCCTACTGGAACAAGGAAAAGGATTTCCATTCTGACCCTTTGTATACACTGATTCTAGTCAGTCACTGCTCTAGTTAGGTATAGATGATGTCTGTTAAACTGCTATAAAGAAAAATGTGTGTGAAAAGAGATTGGGGAAAGACTGTTTCTGCATATGTTGGTTCGGAAAGGATTCTCTGGACAAGAGAATGGTCAGAAATCTGTAACTAACTGCCTAGGGGAAGAATACTTCAGGCACATGGCAAATATGAAGTGAGAAAAATATCCTGAACCTGGAATATATTTCAGGACTAGCAAAGATAATGCTGTGGAGATGCCAGGAAGGTGAGACAAAGAGGGAAAAAGGAATACATTGAAGAGGTGACCAGGGCTCATACAAAGTTGTACAGGCCATGGTTAGAAGTTCAGCTCCTATTTTAAGGTTAGAGGAGTATACTGGTGTGTTTTAAGAAAAAGGACCAGCATGTTCTGACTGGGGTGGTTCACAGGGTGGTCTTATGAGAGCATCTCTGGATGTCCTGAGGAAGATGATTCTGGGGGATACATAAGGTTAGGTGTGGAGGTGGGAGCATGGGCTACCCACTAACATATGGTGCTCATATAATAAACTGGGTGTGACCAGCTGGTTGGGCCCAGAATGGCCTGGAGTTGGAGACAAATGACTGTTAGTAATATGTTTTAAAAGTAGAAATGATAAGCACTTCTGGGGAATATGGTAGATAGGAAAACCCAAAACTCACTTTACCCCACAGATACAACTAGGTAACACTCACAGCAGAGCAAACACCACAGAAAAGGACCCAAAGACTGGGTGAACAAAATGATACAACTAAAATCAGTCAAGGTATTCATAATATAAAAAGATGTAAAATATGACTCCATATACTAAAACAATGGGGGAGAGAGGAGGAAAAAAATGGGTTCAAACTTAAGCAAGCATCAACTTAATACAGACTGCTATATGCAGAAGATGTTATATACAAACCTAATAGTAACCACAAATCAAAAACTACTAATAGATAATGCAAAGAATACAGAGAAGGAAATTCAAATATATCATTAATGAAAACCAGCAAACCATGAAAGAGAGAAAGAAAAAAGAATCAGAGAAAAACATCAGAAACAACTGCAAAACAAGTAACAGCATGGCAATAAATACGTATCTATCAATAATTACTTTGAATGTAAATGGACTAACTGTTCCAATCAAAAGACTTAGGGTATCAGAATAGATTAAAACAACAACAACAACAACAACAAAACATCTACATGCTGCCTGCAAGAGACTCATTTCAGACCTAAAGACACCTGCAGATTGAAAGTGAGAGGGTAAAGAAACACTTATCATAAAAACAGATGTCAACAAAACCAGAATGGCAATACTTATATCAGATAAAATAGACTTTAAAACTAAGACTGTAACAACAGACAAAGAAGGACACTATATAATAATAAACAGGACAATCCAACAAAAATTGTTGTAAATTTTATGCACTCAATACAGAAATACTGAAATACATAAAATAGTTAATAAAAAACATAAAGAAACTAACTGAAAGGAACATAATAAAAGTAGGTGATTTTAATACCCCATTTACAAGATCATCCAAACAGAAAATCAACAAGGAAACGGTGGCTTTGAATGACACATTGGATCAGATGAATTTAACACACATATTCAGGACAGTCCATTCTAAAATAGTAGAATACATGTTCTTTTCCGGAGGGCACAGAACATCCTCCAAAAGATCACAGAGTAGTCCACAAAACAAGCCTTGACAAATGCAAGAAAATCAAAGTCATACCACGCATCTTTTCTGATCACAACATTATGAAACTAGAAATCAACAATATGAAAAATCAGGAAAAATGACAAATATGTAGAGGGTAAATAACATGCTACTGAAAAATAAATGAGTTAACCAAGAAATCAAACAAGAAATCAAAAAGCACATGGAATCAGGGGTGCCTAGCTGGCTTAGTTGGTTAAGCATCCGACTCTGGATTTCAGCTCAGGTCATGAACTCATGGTTTGTGGGTTCGGGCCCAATATCTGGCTCTGTGCTGACAGCATGAAGGCTGCTTGGGACACTCTGTCTCTCTCTGTCTTTCTCTCTCTCTGCCCCTCCCCTGCTTGTGCTTGCTCTCTCTCAAAATGAATAAATAAATTTTGAGGAAAAAAAGTACATGGAATTGAACAAAACAGTTGAAAACTTTTGATTATGCAGCAAAAATGGCTCTAAGAAGGAAGTTATAGCAATACAGGCCTACATGAAGAAAACAGAAAAATCTCACATGAACAACCTAACTTTACATTTAAAAGAGTTAGAAAAAGAACAACAAACAGCAGAAGGAAGAAAATAATAAAGACTGAAGCAGAAATAAATGATATAGAAGCTAAAAAAACAATAGAACAGATCAATAAAAGTAAGGCGCTAGTTCTTTGAAAAGATCAACAAAATTGATAAACCTCTAGCCAGATTCATCAAAGAGAAAAAAAGCGACTCCAGTAAAAAAAATGACAAAGAGGAGAAATAACAATCAAAGCCACAGAAATAACATAAAATTATAAGGGAATGTTATTAAAACCCATATGCCAAAAAATTAGACAACCTAGAAGAAAATGGGTGAATTCCTACAAACATATTACCTACTCGATCTGAAATAGGAAGAAAAAAAATTGAATAAACCAATTACTAGCAAGAAAACTGAATCAGTAATCAAGAAACTCCCAACCAATAAAAGTCCAGGACTAGACAGTTTCACAGGTGAACTCTACCAAACATCAACAAAAAGAGTTAACACCCGTTCTTCTCAAACTATTTCAAAAAAACAGAAGAGGAAGGAAAACTTCTAAGTTCATTCTGTGAATCAAGTATCACCCTGATACCAAAACCAGATAAAGACACTGCATAAAAAAAAAAAAGAACTAACTACAGGCCGATATCTCTGATGCAAGAGTCTCAAAAAAATACTATCAAACCAAATCCAACATAATTTTAAAAATAAAAATTCACCACAGAAAATGGGATTTGTTCCAGGAAGGCAAGGTGATTCAACATTCACAAATTCTGATGAATATATATATAGTTATGTGTGTGTGTGTGTGTGTATCAATGAGAGAAAGGATAAAAACCATATGATCATTTCAACAGACTCAGAAAAAGCACCTGAAAAAATGATAAAAGCCCTCAAAAGAGTAGGTTTAGAGGGAACATACCTCAGCATAACAAAGACCATTTATGAAAAACCCACAGCAAACATGATACTCAATGAGGAAACACTGAGAGCTTCCCCCCTAAGGTCAGGAATAAGACAAGAATGTCCACTCTTAACACTTTTATTCAACATAATACTGAAAGTTCTAGCCACGGCATTCAGACAACAAAAAGAAATACAAGCTATTCAAAGGGGTAAGGAAGACAAGCAAAACTTTCTGATTTGTAGATGACATGATACTCTGTATTGAAAATCCTAAAGACTCCACCAAAAAACTACTAGAACTGATAAATGAGTTCAGTAAAATCGCAGGATACAAAATTAATGTGCATTTCTGTTGCATTTCTATACACTAATAATGAAGCAGAAGAAAGAGAAATTTAAAAAAACAATCCCATTTACAAATACCCCCCAAATAATAAGATACCTAGGAATAAACCTAACTAAAAAGGTGAAAGACCTGTACTGTGAAAACTATAAAATACTGATGAAAGAAACTGAAGACAAAAAAAAAAAAAATAGTAAAGGCATTCCATGCTCATGGATTAGAAGAATAATGTTAAAATGTTTATAATACCCAATCTACACAGTTAATGCAGTCCCTATCCAAAGACCAATAGCATTTTTCACAGAGCTAGAAAAAATAAGCCTAGAATCTATATGGAACCACAAAAGACTGTATAGCCAAAGCAACCTTGAAAAAGAAAGGCAAAGCTAGAGGCATCACAATTTCGGACTTCAAGTTTTATTACCAAGCTGGAGTCATCAAACAGTATGGAACAGACACCATAGATTAATAGAAGAGAATAGAAAAACCTAGAAATAAACCCATAATCATATGATCAATTAATCTTTGACAAAGTTATAAAAAGTTTTCACTAAAAATGAACAAGATAAAAGTATCAAGGTTAAATTCAATACAAAGTTATTATTAGAAAAGAGAAAATAACAGAGTAACATCCCTCTAATGAAAGCAGGCCAGAATGATGTGCCCACAAAAGTAAAAATTATAATCTATTATTTCTAAGTTAGTTTTTAAAAAGTAACAAAATTGGGGCGCCTGGGTGGCTCAGTTGGTTAAGCATCTGACTCCAGCTCAAGTCATGATCTCATGGTTGGTGAGTTTGAGCCTCAGTCAGGCTCGTGCTGACTGCTCAGAGCCTGGAGCCTGCTTCAGATTCTGTGTCTCCTTCTCTCTCTGCCCTTCCCCCATTCATGCTCTGTCTCTCAAAAATAAATAAATGTTAAAAAAAAATTTTTTTAAAGTAACAAAATCAAACAAGATATGAAAGAAACAACATAAGTTAAAATTAGGACAACCAAAATATTAAATTTAAATATTAAATTCAGTAAAAAAAAATTATAAAATATAGACTAAACTAGAAAAGGGAATGGGAGTAAATGAACACAATAGATGGTGCTTTAAAACAAACAGAAGGAGGAAAGAAAGAAAAAGAAAAAGGTAGGAAGTATTTGAGAGAGGCAACAGTTAAAATGGACTCTAAAAGGTATCCAACACACGATGATCATGTGTCCATGAAAGAGGGATAATGGATACAAACAGTACAAGTTGTTATACAAAAGACCTGAAACTGCATTTTAAAGAACATACCACCTGTGAATATTACCTATAATAACCATAATGAAAACATATTCTAGTAAAATTACTGAAACAAAGCACAACATATAAGTGGAAAAACAGATTATCACCATCCCACTTTCACAGAGGAAGAATATATGATCCAAAAATTGACTATCAAGAAAACCTAATTTTCAAGTTTGAGCACAGTCATGGACAAGCCGATCCCAGAGTTGCTATCCTGGGCCCTGTTGAAGAACTGACTAGAGAGTGAGCTTCAGACAGTCATAAAGAAAAAAGAGATAGGCCCCCTGGATGGCTCAGTCAGTTGAGCGACCACTCTTGATTTCAGCTCTGGTCATGGTATGGCTCAGGAGACTGAGTCCCATGACATGATCTGAGCTGTTGGCACAGAGCCTGCTTATTCTCTCTCTCCCTCTCTCTCTGCCTCTCCCTTGCTTGCGTGCGCTCTGTCTCTCTCTCTCTCAAAATGAATAAAAATTTTAAAAAGAGAGAGACAAAGGACTAGAAGTGAGCATCAAACAGAGAAAACTAAGACTAAAGAAGATTAAATAGAAGCATGGTATGTAATGGTTATTGTGCTCTGGTAGATACAGTATAATCACATTTTAATAAAGTTGGGAGAAGGAAGAGAGAATAAGCCAAAAACTTTTTTTGCTATTTTCAGGAATTATATTTCATGTTTGTTTATATTAGATTTGTTTCCTTAGTCCCTTGTTTCTGTAATGTGAAATAAAGCAAATGAATAATTGTTAGATATTATAATTCTGTCATCTCCTATCTAAACAAGAGTTTCAGTATAGAAGAAAACACAGAGGTAACATAAGACGTTAACAGAAACCCTGCAGTTCTGAATTTGACTCTAATGCATCAGTATGAACTCAAAAAAAGGTCAGAGGACTGCCCAACCATTCCTCCTACCTCTGTCTACTGAAAAGGTCTAGAAACAATGAGAGTCCAGTAACCTAAAATGCCTTCTCCACTAAAAGACACCAAGGAAGATTCCAGGTGGAGGTAGAAACTATATGACAATCCTAAAGTATCTTGTCATATCAGACTGCCTAGAGGTTATCAATGGATCACCAATGTCATGCTGGAACAAAGTGAAGAGGTTCCTGATGTCTAGAGATGGAATAATTTGAGTTAAAGCCCATCATATGTTTAAAACCATGAGTTCATCATAATATAAAAGAAAAAAAACTCTAACTGGTCACCTTCAAAGAAGGATAGGGTATCAATTCATTCTCTTAAAAATATAAATAGACCAGGGGGAGGGGAAGAGGGAAACAGAGTTGGGGAGAGAGAGGGACGCAAAACTTGAGAGACTGTTGAATGCTGAAAATGAACTGAGGGTTGAAGGGGAAGGGGGAGGGGGAAAAGGGGGTGGTGATGGAGGAGCGCACTTGTGGGGAAGAGCACTGGGTGTTGTATGGAAATCAATTTGACAATAAAATATTATGAAAAAATATATAAATAGAAGAAAAATTCAAGCTTTTAATGCGGTTTTGCTTATGCAAACAGCACCCCTGGATAACCAACTAAAGGATGAGAGAAAATAGCTTTATAAAGTGATATTCCAGTTAATAAATAGGAAAAGAAGTGGAACAATTAAAATAGCACCATTTTGCAACCCCCAATGGGTTAATGGCCTTAAGCTCTGAGCATCCGTAACTGCTGACATCACATAAGGCAGAGGGACACAACTACCAATGGTCTTGCCAAAGGGGCTGAACTATTTGGAACTCTGAATGAGGACAAATTTGCGGAAAGACAAGGATGAAGAAAAGGCTGAAGTGCAGCAGGAGTATGCAAATCCAGGCTGCAGTGAAGCCCAACGGGTCAAAGGCCAAGGTTCCTCAACATGTAAATTGTTGAAAAAAAAAAAAAAAAGAAAAAGAAAATCAAGGAAAAATCTAAAATTACAATAAGAAACTTAAAAGATAGAAACTATTAATTAGAAAGACTTAAGAAGTGGGTGCATGCCTGGGTAACAGAAATTGCCCAGAAATACAAGTCAGCATTATCTCCAAGTAAAAACAGTAATCACTGGTGTGGACGCAAGAAGAGTTTCTGGAAATTGGCACAGGACTTCTTCTAGATCTGAGTTTTGGTGAATAAGGCAACCACACCTGATCATTGTTAAGCTAAACATTCATTCTGCATGGTTTTCTGTATCAGGTTTATTTTGGAAAAAAATAAAGTATTTTAAAAAGTAGGGGAGAATAATTCTAAAGCAATGCTGTAGCTTCTTTTCTATAAAATGGCAATGGTTACTTCTGATGCAATTACAGAAATGAAGCTGTTCTACAGGCAGAGAGCCTTCCCTCCTCCCCCTGGGCCAGCACTGAGTACCTGGTATCTTCACTGTGCCACTGGAGGAAGTGTCGTCCGTGTAGGGATGGTTACTCTCCACCACCACAGGCTGAGAGGACAAGCGACCACTCTGTGAGTCTGTGGCCACATCCTCCAACTCAGTGACACAGAGCTCCAGCAACATATCTGCCACCTGGGGGAGGAAGCAGGGACACAGATCAGGTCACCAGGAAAGGAATCAGAATTTGATAAATGAAGTTTAAGTCAGGGCTTAGTTCCCTTGCCTATAAAATCAAGATAGCACAGACCTCACAGAGGTGTGGTGAATCTTTTAAGTAACTGGGAGCTGCCTGACACATACATGACACTCAATATGTGCCAAATGATAAAACTGTGATGACAACAGTTTTTATACCAAGACAAGGTTACGTCCTAGTGACAAAAAGTCTGCCTCAGGAACAAAAATATCAAGGGAAGGAGCAGAAGAAAGGTGATAAAAATGACCAAGATCCTAGAAGTCTTTGGGGGTTAAGGAGGAGGTGGCAGAAATAGAGAGGAACGACTGAGCCACCCAGACCAAACAGCAGCATAGTACCTGAAATGAGTAGCTACAAACACAAACATAAGTGGGTTTTCTCCTGAACCAGGACTTTAAGGGTCAGTGCCAATAGCATCTTCCCTCAACAATCCATAATGTCCTTATTTCATTTTTTATTAAGTTTATTTACTTATTTTTGAGAGAGAGAGAACATGCACCGGGGAGGAGCAGAGAGAGAGGATGAGAGAAAATCTCAAGCAGGCTCTCACTGTTAGCACAGAACCCAACGTGAGGCTCAAACTTGTGAACACAAGATCATGACCTGAGCCCAAATGAAGAGTCAGACACTTAACCAACTGAACCACCCAGGCTCCCCAATCCTTATTTCATTTAAAAATTTTACAGATTCACATCACTGAAGTAGTAAATACTGGTGATTATAAACTCTTTTATTTCTATTTTTAAAAATAAATAAGAATATGTTACTATAGCAGAAAGAACCTGCAAATTTTTTTAATTTAGGGAAAAAACTATTCTCTATTCCATACTTCTCTGGAATAAATGATTTTTCCCCCTCTATTTTTCTTCATATGTAGATAACAAACTTGTAAATAAGTCGGGGTATGTGGAGGATGGTGACCTTTCTGGCCGGAGACAACCATCTATGTCCATCCTTGAGGATGTATCCCAACTAAGTAACTTGGGGCTTACAAATTTGTTGAGTAAATAGTTCTATTAATGACAAATTAATATCACTGCCATGTAGGTAACAGGACTATAAATGCAAACATCTCTTTTAAGAGTCCCAAATATTAGGTCAGGGGGACATAGGACTAGCATCTTACTCCTGGTCAGGATAGTCTGAAGACAATCCTATTGTCTTGTTTCCCCTTGAACCTGGTGTGTGTCACCGAGACACACGTGTTGGTACCAACAAACAGCTATCACACAGCCCACCAGCGTTTTCTGGGCTTCACAATCTTCCTCTGAAAATTCCATCATTCCCCCAGGAGAGGTCAACAAGAAGAGGGTGACACAGGCATCACAGATGTGGCACTTCCCTCAGAGCACTTGGGGTCCAGACCCATTTCTCCCACCCACCAGCAACCTGAGTGTCTATGAGCCAATGGACAACCTCTCAGAGCCTCAGTTTCCTCATCTGTAAACAGAGAATACCTATCATCTATACTGAGAATGCACTCAGAACCAGGCCTGGCAGGTATGTGTGTAACAAATCCTGGGCATTATTACTTTAAATCCATGTCCTCATTCATATCCTTTCCTCTTACAAATGCAAAAACTTGTCAAGCCTCAAACCATTTAATTTACTAACTACCAAATCATTTACTAGATTTTCAAGACCACTCATCCATACTTAAGTACTTTCTCATTTGGGCAGCAGTGATATGAGGCCTAGAGAAATACAGGTTACATTTCTGTACAGCGCCATAGCATCAGACTCCTTAACATGGCCAGTTCTGAAAAGTCAGAAGAAGACCACTGATAAATAAGAGTCCTTAGGAAGCCAAAAAATTTTAGGACTAATGAATCCAATTTCTAAGATGTACTGATATGATACTGACTTTATACCCTAAACTAGCCATGTGTGGTTATACACATTTAAATTTGTTAAAGCTAAATACAATGAAAACTTCAGGTCCTCAGGTGTACTAGTCATCAAGTGGTCAACAGGAACATGTGACTAGAAACCACTACACCAGATGGCTCAGCTAGCCACCACAGTAGAAAATCTTGTTGGACCCTGTGTTATCAACTATTAAAACTATTTTAGGGGCATCTGGGTGGCTCAGTTGGTTAAACGTCCGACTTTGGCTCAGGTCATGATCTCACAGTCTGTGGGTTCGAACCCTGCGTCAGGCTCTGTGCTGACAGCTCAGAGCCTGAAGCCTGCTCAAATTCTGTGTCTCCCTCTCTCTCTGCCCCTCCCCAGCTCACTCTCTGTCTCTCTCTCTCTCAAGAATAAAACAAAAGACATAAAAAATTTTAAAAAACCAAACTATTTTAAAGTATAGTAGTTAAAACACTGTGGTATTAGACAAAAAAGAGGTTAGTGGAACAGAAGAGTCCATAAATGGACCCAAATATATGCATAAATTTAAAATATGATTAAAATGGTTTTCAAATCATTGGGAAAAGGATGGATTATTCAATAAATGGTTGTCAGACAAGTTTGTCATATAGGAAAAAATTAAGTTGGATCCCTTATTTATCCCTTATATCAAGATGGCTCAAAAATGTAAATATAATAAATAAAATAATAAAAATAATTAGAAGACACTTGGGAAATTTTCTTTAATGTCATGTAGGTAAGCATTTTTACAGTATGATATAAAATCCAGAAGCCATCAATGAAAAAAACTGGAACATCCAACTTCATAAAAATTAGAAATTTCTAAATGGCAAAAAATACCAAAATGATGTCAGAAGACACAATGAGGACAACCGCAGCACACATGGCAGAGAAAAGGTTTGTTTACAAGGGGTCCTTCTAAACTGCTATATGCTAGAATAAAATCAAGCATTAGAGAAGGTGTGATGTCAACAGTAGCACATCCCTCAGAGAGGAGCCCATGGCACCTATCACATGGCTCACCTGTGGGTATGCGGTACCCATGCCAGACAGCACAGCTGACAGCACGTCCCTGCCCTTGTCCCCTGCCCGGCTGCACACAGACAACTTGAGCAAGTCCACCATGACGCGAGTGTCATCCGCAACCAGCAGACTGGTGAATTCATCCAAGGACTGAGGTTCTGGGCCTGATGCTTTATTTTGGCTTTCAACATCCTAAAAAGTCCAACAATTAAAATGAGGAATGATACATTATGATACAATCACCAGTTTACCCATAAACTCAAAGGATACACAACTACTACTAATGAATACGGGACTTTATGAGGCCTTTAAGACCATGAAATTCCAGGTTAAAAAAAGGACAAACCTCTAAAATTTCCACCACCATATACTATGCTTTCAAGACCAATTAACTATTCTACAAAACACTGATAATATCTGTGAAATAGCATGCATAAACTATAAATATATGACAATTTATATTGTGACTAAGTTTATATCATAGGTGGACAGCATGGAATGAAGTCATACCATATATAATTTACACCCCCCCCCATTCATAAGATATGCTTGGGAATTTTCTATCAACTAAATTTGTACTTTTGCATATTTTGCCTAAATCCCCTACATAATCCTATCCTAGAATCTCTAAATCGCTTTAAAGTTACTTGTTGCTGGCATGTAACACATTATCCGTAATCTCTTGGTCCTTGGGTTCTTTGAAAATGAAAATAGATATTCACCTTTTACTTCTCATTCACAGCATTTCAGCTAGAACATACCACACCTCTCATCATTTACCTCTCTCTTCTCTGTAGCCGGGGAAAGGAGCCACTTACTTGCCTGTGGCAGCATCACTACCTGCCCTCTGACCTCATGAGGATGTCCTATCCAAGACTGCTAACTCACAGCGTGCTATCCAACACCTAAGAGTCTCTTGGGGGTTAGTAGTGCAGCTGGACTTATAGGAAGGAACAAGGAGCTATCAAAGGTGGGAAATCCCACAGCTTTTGAACATAGAGGGAATGGGAATCACTGAGACACAGGACCTTCTAGTTCCCCAGGCACAGTCTGGCTCATCATTGAAAGAACAAGATCCCAAATGTGCTTCTCCTCTTCTCTCCTGCTTTCTGGATCTCACCAAAACTAGTGCCAACTCTTTCTAGAGAAACAAATGAGATACAGGAAGCACAAGACCTGCATAGGAAACCTAAGGAAAATGTGACACATCCATTGGGCAAATACCATTGCCTTGGACACCATATCTCTCTGAGCTAGGAACACAGTTTCTCCCTTTAACGAAATGGACCCTGCTCAGTGAAGTTCATCAGAAATGATGACA
Organism: Helogale parvula; assembly: GCA_004023845.1. Lineage (NCBI taxonomy): Eukaryota > Metazoa > Chordata > Mammalia > Carnivora > Herpestidae > Helogale > Helogale parvula. The sequence goes on along the minus strand of PJEM01012222.1, from coordinate 12,732 downwards.
TTCCAGAATCTCACTCACTGAAGAGCAGTAAAAGCATTCAGTGGAATATATTAACATGTGATTAATACTAACCTAATACTAATATGAAAATTATTTTTCCATAATTTATGAAGCAAACTAAAACTGAAATGATAGGAATTAAGGGGTATAATCTGAATAATGCATATGTCTCCTAAATAAACTGGTAGAAAAGAAATCCCTCTTCTACCTAAAAGCAAAGATTTTATATAATTCAGGATTTCTGCATTAAACCCTCACCCTAGGAGACTGTGAAGTATGAGAAGCTGAATCTAGACACCTAATTTATAAATGGCAATATTTTTATTACCACAGATGGTTATGAATAATTTCCATGGGACATATTTTTGCCAGTAGTAATAGCATAATAAATCAAGAGTTCCAAATGTAATTGAAAATAATGCTAAATAGGTGATGGGATTAAGGAGTACACTTGCTTGATGAGCACCAGGTGTTGTATGGAAAGGTTGAATCACTATCATTTATAACTGAAACTACTATTATACTGTTAACTAACTGGAATTTAAGCAAAAACTTAAAATAAAAAAAAATCCATGTTTGTCCCCAAAGCAGATATGCTGGAAAGGGAGAGAGTGTGAGCAGGGTAAGATGACTCAACATAGGGAGTACCTAAGTGGGCTGAGGAGGGGTTCCACATGTGGGGGTGGCTGGTGTGACAAAGCCATGCAAAACAGAAGGGGTCCCTGCTTTGGCAAGCCAGCTTGGGAGATGAGGAAGAGGTCACAAATCAAGCAGTTGAGAAGTCATGCCTGCAAAAGTCACACTGGTTTTGAGTGTCAGAAGCTGTGCATGGAGAGTATCCATGTGGGGCAGGTGTGGCAGCCAAAATGGGAAGCTGGCTACTTAAAAGGAAATAAATAAATTGCCAATAACAGAATCTCACTTTCAGAGAGGAGAGTTAATAAATACAGAGGGGGAGAAAAGAGGAACAAATCCTGTGCAGGTATTAAAATTGGTTGTACTGTTGTGAACCAGTGTCTTTCAAGATATGCAGGTATATGCTGAAATATATATAAGGATACATTTCTATTGTGTATATATATATATATACACCTTTATTCCCTAGTTCTGTCCACTAAGAAAGCTTGAGAACATCAACACCTCACCTTAAATGAGGACACGAAAGCCCAGATCTTGCTTTCTAAATATTATTCTCCACTAAAAAGAACCAAGACTTCCTAGAGAAATATTTGATTTCTGGGCTGGAGAATAAATCATTTTGCTGAGCCTAGAAAAGTATGTTGTGCCAGAAAGCAAGGAAACACTAAAAAATTATGAGAGCATGTTAAAGGGACAGATAAAATTCTACTAAATGGTTAAAGAATAACTGACACTGACCCCTAAAACCAGTCTTTAAAAAAAAAAACAAGAAAAAAGAACACTGTCTAACACATTCCAGTAAGGCTGGTATTACTCAGATACATAAACCAGGCAGAGATCAGAAGAAAACTACAGATCAGTAGTATCCTTTATGAATACAGGTATAAAAACACTCAACAAAATAGGAAATCAATTCAGCAACAAATAAAAGGATTATACAGTTCAAAAACACGGACAGAGCAAAAACAAAAACAACAAAAAAATAAAAAAACCCCAGAGACAGAGCAAAGATAAACCCTGTGTGTTGGAATGATACTGAAAATAGTTTTTTGGTTGGTTTATTATAAACTGAAAATGGTGATTTGAACTACTCATGGTTTTGCTGAGGGTTTTTTGTTGTTTTTGTTTACTTATTTTGAGAGACGGTGTGTGTACAAGTGGGGGAGGGGCAGAGAGAGGGAGAGACAGAATCCCCGGCAGGCTCCAAGGTACCATTATAGAGCCTGACATGGGGCTTGATCTCATTAACTGCAAGACCATGACCTGAGCCGAAATCAAGAGTGGAACGCTTAACTGACTGAGACACCCTCATAGTGTTTATCATAAAGATAAGATGCGGAAGAAGAAAAAAATGTTCAGGTGCATGCATGTTTGCTGAGAAGGTGTAAACCACTAACATCTGATAGCAATCAACTGCCAAGTTTTCAGATCTTGTTTCTAAATTCTATGATCCACTAAAAGGAACCAGGGATCCTTGGAGAAATGAATGATTCCAGAGCCAGAGCAGAGCAAATGAAAAATAAGTTCATAACATACTGTTGTGCCAAAAAGTAAAGAAGTGCTCAAAAAATTATGGGGACATGTCAGGACAAATGAATCAGCCACAAAATGCTCAAGGGCCAAGTCTAGGACACTTTGGGTGTCAAATGAGGATAGCAATGTATGTTATTATTTGAGTAAAGTAGGATCCCATCCTAACTTTATACCATCATAGATAGACAGACAAAGATGAGAAGGGAACTTCTCACAGAACAACAGCAACAATGTATTCGAAAAGGAATGATGAAATCTGAAATCTGTCACCATTTGACAACTACACAGTAATAATGGATTCAGCTAGAATCATCAACAGATACTAAAAACTAGTAGGTAAAAATATGATGTGGAACAAGGGACTCACAAGTATTTACAGTCTCAAAATATCTCCCCATGAATACTTACTAATACACTCTTATTAACTTCTGGTAGAGAAACCTGGCAGACACTCTTTAACCAAGCGATAAGAATTAACATCGCCAGTAATGCAGAAAATCAACACTGCACATACCCCAGCGAGATGCAATGAAAAGAACTTTACATCTTTGCTGTGGTGCTTCAGTCAAAATGAAACACTAAAGAATGTTCCATATTGAGTACTAAAGAGACAACACACAACCCTGAGCTGGGTTCCAAACCTATAAAGGATACTATTAGGACAATGAGCAAATATCTGATTATGGATTAAAAAGCAATTCTGGATCAGTGTTAATGCCCTGACACTCAGGAAATACACACTAAACCCTTAAGGATGAATGGGAATTGTGTCCTACAGCTCCCCACCAATGGTTCAGAAATGCCAACAACTGGAGAACTTAGATGAATGGTATATGGAAGTAAATGTGTTGTATTTCTATGTACTACTTCTCCAACTTCTGTGTACATTTAAGATTGTTTCCAAATAAAATGTTAAAGAAGAAAGCCCTTTGACCTCTTTGGTTTTTGTCATAGTTTCTGCAATGATGCTAGCAGCTCCTGGGTCATCCGTCACTGGGATAAATGGTCTTGAAGAAGCTGAGGAAGCAGATGGGGTCACTGCAGAGGGGGTCACGGCATCCTCAGAAGAGATCATCTAATTTAAAAAGTATATAAGGAAAGGAAAAATTCAGCAACATGGCACACTTTCCACACAACTTCAAAAAGTCTGATCGTTCCTTGGGTCATCTGGAATGTCCGAGATGTTATAGAGGTTGGTGATATCCTTACATCACCAGCTCCAGGGCGTACAGGGCAACGCTGCAAAGTCAAGCACATTCACACTCTCATGAAAACCTACTAATATTCACAATAGTCACATGAAGATTAAAATGAGCTCACATCTCTTCAAGTTGGGTTTTTCCCTAAAATTTAAGCTTTAAGGTGTTAGAATTGCAGGTAAAGGACTATGGATTTGCATTTAGCAACTTTTTAAAAGAATAAATCTATTTCCATTTAAGCACTAAAAAGATCCTTGTTAAATAAAATATTTTGGGGCGCCTGGGTGGCTCAGTCGGTTAAACCTCCGACTTCGGCTCAGGTCAGATCTCGCGTTCGTGGGTTCGAGCCCCGCGTCGGGCTCTGTGCTGACAGCTAGCTCAGAGCCTGGAGCCTGCTTCCGGTTCTGTGTCTCCTCCTCTCTCTGCCCCTCCCCCTCTCATGCTCTGTCTCTCTCTGTATCAAAAATAAAAAAGACATTAAAAATTTTAAAATATTTTCTAATCCAAGCCAAAAATCACAGAAGTAGGCACAAAAGCCTGAATTAGTGGAAGAATGACTTATATTCTTCTAGACACAAAATAGCTACCATTTTCTTTTTGAGCTAATGTTGCTTTATTGCTTTACTATTTGTTTTTACCTCTCCTCTCTTTTCTTGCCATGAATTTGGACTCAGTCTGTCTTCAATATCAATAGTCAGTACACATTCCTCTCCATTCACAGGACTGGCCATTGCAGACACATCAGAAGGAGGTGCCGAGGAGGAGAATGAGGGACACTCCACTGGGGCGATCATGCCAGCTGGCATTAGGGCCCCAACCACCGCATCTCTGTCAGGAGAGAAAGCCAGGCCTATGGTGAACTGCCCTTCACCACTGCAGGACAGAAGAGTCAGGAGTGGGAACAAGCCCTTACTGAATTATGCCCTCATTTTAATAGGATACATATAAAGGAGTTTTGGGAAAATAATGAACTAATATTCATCAGCTAAAAGCTAAAAAGTTTACTTAAGATCTTATTTATTTGAATGACCACAATGATGATAGGTGAAAAAATACCAAACATAAAAATCAGAAAAGAATAAACCTCCAGATTTCCCTGAGAAATCTTCTAGGGTTATTGTTAGAGGCTGAGGATACTTTTTTGTTTACTAAGAGCTGTGTACCAAAGGTGCTTCACACAAAGCTGCAAAGACTAAATGTCTTCTCAATGACAGAGTTAGACCTTAGTCTAAAATTAATTTTCCTATGTAATTTATTTCTACTCATCAGATCCACAACCATGATAGATGGGCAAATACTGAGACTAAGAAAATAGCAGCAAAATGTTGGAAAGATAGTATTATCACAACTCTGCCTTATCAAGTGTTTGAGTGAAGAAGATGACCAGTGGTCTTACACATTACTGCATCTTCATATCAGTACATATCAATTCGTATCAATCTCATCCCTCAAACAGTATTTAAAGATAACACCACAACATTCTCCTAGAAACGATCAAACAAAAATATGAAAACCCAAAGTTTACATAGCTGCAGATTTCAAAAGTTAGCCAACAAGTCTACCTGGCATACATGATTTGCAATGCTGTAAGTATATGAGATAAGGCCTGCTGTTTGGCCAGATTTCCATCCAATGACAGAAGAATCTTGGCAAGAGAAGGGCGATTTGGCTTAGAATTATTTGCACCACTAATTTTATTACTGGCAGCAGAAGAATCAGCATCTGAAGGCACACCTGAAAAAGGAAAATAAAACCTTGGTTCAATTTTAAAGATCAGAGTTTGCTCTATTCCTATTTGACCTTTCAATGTAGTTCTAAAACACACTGCAATCTGCATTTTTCTATTTCACAGATCAAGTATTAGGATCATTAATGGTCTCCTGGAGTAAAACAAAAATCAAAAACAACAACAATCTATTTATCTATACTTCTAAAAAGAAGCTATTTTCATCAAAGTTTTGCTATAACTGCAAAAAAGGGAGATTTTTGCTAAATCCATTTATAACATATATTTGTGCTATGAAAATACAATAACTACCTGTATTTACTTACCATCAAAATGCAAAACAAAAAATAATACAAAACAATGAAGAGAAGGCAAGATGTTCACCAATAAGTAGTCTTACTGGACACATGTTCGAGGTCATCACAGCCCAAACAATTCACAGGCCTTAGCCAAGGGAAGGCAACCAAGTGGATAACAGTGGTCTATGTTAGTAAAGGGGACAGACCTCAGAGTCAGGGAGACCAGTGTAGTCAGAGTTCACAGAACAGAAGCAGAGAGGAGAGAGTTGTCCAGATAGTGCTCTGGAGTTGTGCAGGTAACCTCATTTAGCTAAGGATGCAGCAAAAGGTGATGGGTACCTACATGAGAGGAAACTTCCTGAAGTCAAAGAAGGAACTACATGAAAGGAGTGGAGACCCAGTACACAGCGTAGAAAAATGCAGAAGGGCAAGTATAGTACTTGCTCCCATCAGACAGGAAGACCTCATGATTCACTAGGCACTAAGTAGAGTACTCAGCAGATCTTGTCTCAGTGGTAGAGAATAATCAGCCCCAGACTAGTAAGAGGTCTGAAGCCACTAAACAAATCCAAAACAAAGACCCAAAAGGAACAAAATGTTTCAGAGTAGCTTAACTGTATCTAAGCTCAGGAAGATTTACAAACCTACAAAAATCTTCAGCAACATCTAGAGTAAAATTCACAATGTATAGTATCTAACTAAAAGTTACCAGATAGGCAGGAAGACAGGAAAATGCTACCCAACTCACACATAATAAGAAAAATCAGTGGATCTAAACAACCCAGAACTGATGTCAAAATCAGCAGAGATGGAAATTAAAACATTTATTATATCTATATTATATATGTTCAAAAGAGGAAAGGGAAATATGTTAGATATAAAAATACTCAAACCAAATGTCTAGAGAGGAAACTTCAATGTCTTAGATTAAAATAGTCTGGTGATGTTAATAGCACATTAGAAAATGAAGACTAGTGAATTTGAAGACATAGCAATGAAAGCTATGCAAAATGAAACTGAGGAGAAAAGAAAGCAAAAAATGAACAGAACATCAATTACCTGTGGAACAACTTCAAGAGACCTAATATATAATCAGAATTCCCAAAAGAGGAGAAAGAGAAAGGTACAGAAAAAAAAATTTTTGAAGAAATAGTGAATGAAAAATTTCCAGATCTAATTAAAATTATAAACCCAAAGATCCAAGAAGCACAAGCACAAGAACCATCAAGATAACTATAACAAGGTACATTGTAATCAAATTGCTCAAAACCAGGGGATAAAATCTTAAAACAGCCTGAGAAGAAACACACATTATATACAGAGCAGCAAATTCTCAATTAAAACAATGCTAGCTAGAAAACAGTGTGTCTTCTTTAAAGTGCTTAAAGAAAAAAAACAGTCAATCTAGAATCCTATACCCAGCTAAAATAAGTTGCAAAAATGAAGTAAAATAATGACTAATTCAGACATTAAGAGCTAAAAGGAAAAATCCGCAGGACATCTACACCACAAAACATAAAAAAGGAAGCCCTTCAAGTAGAAGAAAAATAACGCAAGATGGAAACATAAGTTTCCACAAAGGGATGAAGAACCCTGAAAATGGCAACTACATAAGTAAATATAGAGACATTTGCTCTTATTATTTAAACCATTTGAATAGATAACTTAATGTTTAAAGTATATTAATTTTAGGGCCAGCTGGGTGGCTCAGTTAATTAAGAGTCTGGCTTTGGATCAGGTCATGATCTCACAGTTTGAGAGTTCAAACCCCACATCGGGCTCTGTGCTGACAGCTCAGAGCTTGAAGCCTGCTTCAGATTTTATGTCTCCCTCTATCTCTGCCCCTCCCCTGCTCATGCTCTGTCTCTCCCTCCTCAAAAATAAATATTAAAAAAAGTTTTTAATAAATAAAAGTAATTTTAAAACGCTAGAATGTTTACAACATAGACAGAATTATGAGAACAATAGCACAAAGGCTGGGAGGGAAGAAACAGAATATACTGTTATATGATTCATATACTATATGTGAAATAGTATAAGACCTAAAGGTAGATTATACTAAGTTAAAGGTGTATAATACACCCTAAAACAATCACTAAAATAACATAGCAAGTTAGCAATCCTAGAAAAGAAAGGAGAAAAAATATAAAAAGTAATTCAAAGGAAGGCAAAAGGAGAGCAATGAACAATGAGGATTGATTAAAAATAAATTAACAGGATGATAGATTGAAAACAAATACATTAATAATCATATTAAATGTAAGTGGACTAAACACCCCCAATTAGAGGCTATCAAAGCAAATTTTAAGAAGCAACATTCAACTGTATGTTGCAAAGGGAAGCTTCTTTTATTTGAAAAAAATTTTTAATGTTTGGGGCACCTGGGTGGCTCAGTCTGGTGAGTGTCAAACTTCAACGCAGGTCATAATCCCATAGTCTTTGGGTTCAAGTCCCACATTGAGCTCTGTGCTGACAGCTTGGAGCCTGGAGCCTGCTTTGGATTCTGTTTCTCCCTCTCTATTTACCCCTCTCCTACTTGCACTCTGTCTCTGTCTCTCAAAAATAAACATTAAACATTTTTTAAAATTTATTTTAATGTTTACTTTTGAGAGAGAGCAAGCGAGTGAGCAAGCAAGCATGAGTGGGGGAGGGGCAAAGAGGGAAACACAGGGTGCTCGAACCCATGAAGCGTAGACCATGACCTTAGCTGATGTTGGATGTTTGACTGAGCCACCCAAGCGGCCCAAGGAAGCTTCTTTTAATATAAGGACACAACAGGTTAAAAGGAAAAGGACAAAAAAGATATAGTATGTCACAGTGCATGGAATAGCATGGTTTATATGCGCTGATCAAAAGAAAACTGGAATGGCTATATTAATATGGGACAAATTAGATTTTAAAAACAAAAAACTTCAAAGCTAAAGGATAAAGAAGATATTTGACAGAATAATAAGAAAGTCAAATAAGGAGAATAAAGTAAATGGCTCCATATGAAAAGTAGGAAGATCCTAAATCAATGGCCCAAGCTTCTAAAATAAGAAGTCAGAACAAATTAAACCAAAAGGAAAAGAAATAAATTAAGATTAGAGCAGACATCAGTAGAACAGAAAAGAGAAAAACAACAGAAAAAAATCAAGAGAACTATAAATTTGCTCTTTGAAAAAAAATTAGTAAAATTGATAAACCTCTAGATGAACTGGGAAGAGAAGATACAGTTACCAATATAAGGAATGAAAGAAATGACATCACTACAGATTCCACAAATATTAAAAGGAAAATAAACCAATACTGCCAACAAATTCAACAACTTAGATGAAAGGACAATTTCCATCAAAGACATAAATCTTACTAGAAAAGAAAGACATAGCCTTGTATCCACTAAAGGAATTAAATTTGTGGTTAAAAAACAAAAAGAAACCCCACAAAGAAAACACTACGCCCAGATGCCCTCATTAATGAATTCTGTTGAAAGAGTGCCAATTATACACAATTTTAAAAGGAAAATGAAAAGGGAACACTTACCACTTCATTCTATGAGGTTAGCATTACCCTGACCCTGATACCAAAACCAGACAGAGACAGTATTAGAGAAGTACAGACCACTATCTATCACGAACAAAGAGATAAAGGTTCTTAAATTTTGTTTTTTAGCAAACTGAATCTAACAAAGTACAAAAGAATAACCCATAAGACAAAACACACCTTAAAAGGGAGTTTTTTAAATATGTAAAAGTGAATGAAAAAGAAAATATAACATATTGTGAGCTATAGCTAAAGCAGTGCTGAGAGGAAAATTTATAGTACTAAAAGTTTACATTAGGAAAAACAAAAGGTCTCAAATCAATGAGGGGATCAAAAAACTAGACAAAAAATAGCAAAATAAACATAAAGCAAACATAAAGAACGAACTAATGAAGATGAGAACAGACAGCTAAAAGTAGATTTTGGTTTAATCTGTTCTGACTTCTTATTTTAGAAGCTTGGGTCATTGATTTAGGATCTTCCTACTTTTTCTCCTTATTTGACTTTCTTATTATTCTGTCAAATATCTTCTTTATCCTTTAGCTTTGAAGTTTTTTGTTTTTAAAATCTAACAGAGAAAATTTTAAAAAAATCAAAAAGCTTCAAAACCAAGGGGGGGTTATCCCAGATATGGAAGACAGACTCAAACGTCTATATGTGAATATTCGTACAGGTTTTATTTGTAATAGCCTAAAACTAAAATAATCCAAATGTCCTTCAGTGTGTGAATAGTTAAAACCACGGAAGAGTACTCAGTGACAAAAGGAATGAATTACTGAAACATAAAACAACATGGATGACTCTCCAGAGTATTGTGCTGATGGGAAAAGGCAATGTCAAAATGTAACACACATAATGTGACATGAAAAGAGTTCTAAGTTAATCAGACCCCACATAGACCCCCTGATTAATATAACTGAAGAAGACAAGACTGCAGTCAAGCCCCAGTTTCATCTACCTCAGAAAAAGAAACAGCACACAGGAAGGCTCAGGATCTTGCCCCAGTTTATGCAGCTAATAAATGGTGAAGCCAAAAGACCACATTTCGACAATTGTAAAAGCTGATGGTGTTGGAGACTGAATATCCCCTCATGAGTGACAGAGGAGAAAACAATACATTTCTATTAGAATAAATAAAGATGAAATTGCCTTAAAAAAATCAACTGTATTTCTATATACTAGAAAGTACCAACGTGAGTATTTCTAGATAATACACAAGGAACAAAAATAATTTTCAAATGTTATTTATAACAGTATTAATAAGGTACAATACTCAGGGATAAAAATGACAAAGATACACATGACTTACAAAGTGAAACTATAAAATATTGCTGAGAAAAATTAAAGACCTTAAAAAATGGAAAGAAATGCTATATCCATGGATTAGAAGATTCAGTATTATGAAGATGTCCTGATTCATAGTCAATGCAATCAAAATCCCAAGCAGGCTATTTTATAAAAATTGTCAACCTGATTCCAATACTCTAAAGAGCATCTGAGAAAGAACGAAGCTAAAGAATTACCACAGCCTGCACGTGAATCTTTTATAAAGTTACAGAAATCAAAACAATGTGGTATTGGCATCAAAATACAAAAATAAGTCAACAAAACAAAACTGACCATCCAGAAATAGATCCACACATACACAGCCAATTGATTTTTGACAAAGGTGCAAAAAGCAACAGTGAAAGACTAGTTTTTTCAATAAATGCAACTAAAACAACTGAATATTCACACACATGCCTCCAAAAAAGAATTTCAATGCATATCTCAAACAATATATAGAATTTAACTCAAGATCAAACATAGACCTAAATATCTACAACTAAAGAACTTACATATGAAAACACAGAAAACAAATTTTATGACCTTGAGTACATAAAGGTTTTTTTTAGATATAACACCCAACGTATGATCTATTTTAAAAAATGGATCAACTGGATTTTATAAAAATTAAAAATTTGTGCTTTTAAAAATTCATCTGTGAAGAGAATCAGAAGATAAGCCATACTGCAGGAAAATATGTGCAAGCCACATATCTGACAAAAGACTTGGATCCAGATATATAAAGAATATTCAAAACTCGATCATAAGAAAACAACCTGATTTTAACTATAGGCAAAAGACAGGTATAGACACTACAACAAAACATGTATTTGGAAAGTAAATAAACATTATGTTCAACATCATTAGTCATCAGTGAAATGCCAAGTAAAACCACAATGAGATATCACTATATATCTACACAAATCTAGGCTAAAATTATAAAGACTGACCAAACCAAGTATAGACAAAAATATGGAGGAGGTCACCACAGGTGACAAATAACTAATTAAAGTATATCCATAAGTGAAATATCACTCAACAATAAACAGGAATGAATTACTGATACATGTAACATGGATGAATCTCAAAATAAGTATGCTGAATGAAAAAAGTGAGATTTGAAAAATATCTACTGTATGATTCCTGTGGGGAGCTCCCAGAAGAACAAAGATCAGCCGCCTGCAGGCCGGGAAGTGTCACTCTCCAGCTCAGCGCTGGAGACAGCCAGTCTGGGTTTCTTATCAACCCCTGAGGCGCTGTATTGAAATTGCAGTTTTGGTTTCCCTTTTATCACTTGACCCTGTTTCTTAGCAACCGACCTAGGTCGACTGCCTTGCTTCCTGCCTTCTACCCTTTATAAGATGTGTGTATTCTCTCAATAAACGAGGCTTGATCAGAGACTTTGTCTTGCCTCCATTCTCTGTGCTCCCTGCCCTACCCCATTCTCACCCCCTCCCTCAGGACCTGCTTTGACCTACCTGCCAGATGGGTCAGATTCCATTTATATAAAACTCTAAAAAATGCAAACCTACAAATAGTGTCGGAAGACAAGACAATGGTTGTGGGAGGAAGGAAACCTGAGAAGGGGCACAAAGAATAGATCTTTTTGTTCACTAATCTTGACTGCAGTGCCTGCCAAGTGCCTTGACTGTCTGCTTTCACAGGCGCACACATGTCAAAGTTCATGGAAACTACACTTTAAATATGTATGGTTTGTTGATTATACCTGAATAGAGCTGTTGAAAATACCAAGTAGCCCAGCACAGTGCTTACATGTGTCAAGCAACTATTATATAGCACTGCCAGAGTGGACCTGATCATAATATAAGAATCAGCATCAATACTTTCTTTTAAAATTTTCATTCCAGCATGCAAAAATCAGAGTACAATGATTATTTTGTGACCTTGGTTCAGAATGCAGTTAACACAGTGCTACAACCTCTAATCTGGTGGTCTTATTAAATATTCTATCTACATGGTTTACCCAAGCTAAGATGAAACCACATCATGAATCAATAAGCATTTTGCATTTTCTTTCATTATCTACTCAAAGTCGTGCCTACTGCGCCTCTAAACATTTCATTAAAACCATGCAGTATTTAATACATAGTAGCAAAATATTTACTATTGAAGCTTGAAAAATATGAGTTCTATGTGTGCAATCTTTCATTTATGCATGTGAGACGGTTTTCTTTTTGTTAATATTTTTACATTGTAGTACTTGTTTTGCTTGTTGGTGGTGTTTGCTTATTTAATACATTCCGTCAAGGACAGGAATTACATGCTGGGTTTTTTTTCCCCCTAGGGGGTGTGTCTTGGGTTTTTCCCTTATTATTTTCTTTACTTTTTTTTTTCTTCCTCTTCTTTTTATGGTGGTGGGGGTGGTTATGTTTAAATGAAGTTGCTTTTACAGCACCAAAGACTTAATCATCCATTTCCTATATAAAAGGTAGCTACTTTTCTGCATGGACCTCAAATATACTGTAGT
>PJEM01012221.1:0-48425 GCA_004023845.1 Helogale parvula | reverse complement strand
GAGGTAAATAAAGACTGTTGCTGTGGGACATCTTGGAAGCCAAAGGTGCAAAGTTGGTGGGCACGAGTCAAGCACTTAAAAGCTTTTAGAGCATTTGCGACCTAACCCAAAGGTTGCCATCGTAGGATGTTTGTCCCGGAATAGGTTATTGACACCAGGTCACCTGGCAACCTAAAAAAAAAAAAAGTTGTGTGCAGTGAAATGCACTGTACAGCACACAGTCTCCAGCCGTGTGGCACATTCCTCCAAGGTATTAGGAGGCTCAAGGCTGAGCTAAAGCTGTTAGGGTGCACATAAGAGAAAGTGGATGAGGCTTTCCTTTCATCTTCAGTGTCTGAGGGCTTGGCTTGAGACCAGTGAGAATATTCTCTGTGGCCTCCACCATCTGGAGGCCACACTTACCTGGATGTACTTTGGTGACCAGATAGAATGGGGATCGGAGACATGCAGTCACAAGCAGGACTCTGTCCAGCCACGCCAGTTCTCGGGAATTGGTTAGATGAGGTCCCCCAGCCTTCAAAGGACCTCTCAACTTCGTTGCTTGTTAGTGCCGGAGGGTCCCATCCAGTAGTGCCTGCCTGGTCGCGGATTGGCAAGTCTGTGCCTGGCGCTCTCTCACATTTGTGAGACTGGAGATACTATATATTCCTACCACCTGGGCACCGATAATCTTGGCTCTCTTACATTATTTTGGGGAGTAAACTTTTGGACCATAGGGAAAATGAGTTTTTTTCCTCCTGTTAATGTCTCATGTAGATTTCTTAGTCCAGCTAGAAGAACCTTGGCCTAAGGAAATTTCCTCCTCTCCTTCACTAGTGGCATCCCTTTATAGAAGATAATTTATTTTATTCTCCACACATACAACTTCTTACCCTCATCCTTTCCATCAATACATGAGTTTTACTTCTCCATGTTTATGTAAATATTATATGTAGCTGGCCCACACAGTGAGTGCCCTATAATTACATTTACTTTTATAGAATTTGTTCTCTCAGAAGTTAACTTCATTTTTGTCACTTGCATAGCTTTCTAGAAATCTGTCTCCTCCATCCCTCCATACTCTTACAAGCAAGAACTTGCTCTTCAGTGAGTTCAAACATCCTAGACTTTATCAGCTTCATCTTCTTGGGGGACAGGAGAGTTCCTTCAGCAGACTGTGGCATTTATTACAGCTGTTTGGGTCACTGTCCTTACTTCTAGGTTTTTGATGCCCTCACTGATTGTGAATGACAGGGGCAAACTCTGGGTAAGTGAGGCTGTACTTGTGTTCAGAATGCTAGGGACTTTCTGGTATTCCAGACAGATGATCCTCCTAGCAATCCCTTCTATAGGGTGAAGAATTTTCAGTAGGTGCTGTATAAGTATAACCATGAGCTTCTTACTTTCCTGTCTTCTCATCTCTCCTTTTCATTTCCTTTGTGAGGATATCAATTTCCTTAGCACAAGATGCTGTAAAAGACTTACTAACATTTTTTCAAATTTTAGGTAAGGCAGCAATATTTTCCTCCCACATAGCACAAAACACTGCATCGATATCCAGTCTCGGAAAGATATTGCTGGTGGCATTAAAATCGGTACAACACTTTTGGGAATAAATTTGCCAATATGCAAAAGAACTACAGAAATCATCATTCCTCTGCCTTTGCAATTTCAGTGTAGGAATACATTGTAAGGAAATAATCTAAAACGTGGAAAAAGCTGTATGTAAGAATAGTCACAATGGTCTTATTTATAGGAGCAACGGGTTGGAAACAATACAATGTCAACTAACAGAATGGCTAAATAAATTATGGAATATATATTTTGCTTTTATATGCATGTAGTATTTATGCAAATAATTTTAAAAATAAGGATAATTTATCAAGGTATATTGTGATTATAACTGTGTAAAACATTGATGTTGAGAAGTGAAACGGTCTACCTCATACAGCTTTTGTCTACATGAATATGACTCCATATCCCAATGTTCATTAGCATAAGTTTACCAAGAACTGGCGAGGCACATACATTTATTGTTTGTAACAGGAACTTTTCAACAGATCCTATCAATTCCTCAATAGAAATCATCAGCTGATAGTTCGTATCCTGAGACTTTTTTTTTTTTAACTCCTCAACCCCAATTTCTTGCCTTGTTACAGTCATCAAACCTGAACACGGGGCCCTGGGTGGTTCAGCTGGTTAAGCATCTGACTCTTGATTTCAGCCCAGGTCACGATCTCATAGTTCATGGGATCGAGCCCCTAAGTCTGGCTCTGTGCTGACAGTGTAGAGACTGCCTGGGATTCTCTCTCTCTCAAATATTAAAAAACCACCCTAAGCAATTATATCATGATGCTTACCCAATCTTAAACAACGCCTGTTCATTGAAAGTCCCAGCTTAAGCAAAACTGCAAAATTTCAGTAAAACCTGACCCTGCCCTTCCCTCCCTGAGACAGAACCCAAGCTCTAATGAGGTGCTGCTCTCCTAGTGGCTTTGAGTCTGTCCTGCATTAGCAACAGATAATTTTGATGATACTTGGGAAACTACACTGAATAGTGTAGAAAAACTTTCAATAATACATATAGAAAAACACAAAAGGAAGGTGTAAAAATAACAATAATTGGTATTTAGCCAATTTTCAAGGCTTTTTTTTATGGCATTCTTACATAATGAGGGCAAAGCTTAGTTCAATCAATAACTAGGAATCATTTTGGTGCAGCCACATTTTAATATGTAAAGATCAAATAAAAGCAAAGCTGTGCAACTTGTTATTCTCCTCCTTGTGTTTTGTAGAACAATCAATAACAATCCAGAGAGCAGACTACTTAGGTAGGAAGCAGAGCTATTCATATTGTAATTATGCTTGTAGAATCGAAATACTTATGGGGTCTGTTGTAATGAAAATGATCCAAAATGCTCTAAAATCACTTAGTTAATGTTGAGAAACAATCAGGAGGACATTGACTATGGCCTTTAAATGGGCTCGGGTATTTAATGGGACAGAGGCTTTAGACAACAGCCTGCTGAGCACTGAACTACATAAATGTTGTAACCCTAACACGGCATAGAAAAATTTCACAGAATTAAGGCCGGCTTTTATTAACAGAAATCTTGTAGTTGATGGTTTTGCAGTATTTGTCAAATGTTTCCTATCTTTTTATGAAATCCAGGAGAAAAGCGGGCCTGTGGATAGAGTTTGTCACGGCTGGCAATGTAGTACCTGTCTTGTGTCAAGTTTTCCATGCAAACTTGGACTTTTATATTTAGTGAGAAAGTAAGAGTGCAAGCATGCACAAGTAGGGGAGGGGGCCAGGGAGAGCGAGACTCTTAAGCAGGCTCCACACTCGGTGCAAAGCCTGATGTGGGGCTTGATCCCACGACCCTGGGATCATGATCTGAGCTGAAATTCAGGAGTCGGGACGGTCGTTCAACAAACTGAGCCACGAAGGTGCCCCTGTTTTGACTTTTAAAACTGGCTCTGGTTAAGTCAATGAACAGTCTGTAGCCTGGGGCATTCTTATTTCTCTA
Organism: Helogale parvula; assembly: GCA_004023845.1. Lineage (NCBI taxonomy): Eukaryota > Metazoa > Chordata > Mammalia > Carnivora > Herpestidae > Helogale > Helogale parvula. The sequence continues at coordinate 44,916 of PJEM01012221.1, read as the reverse complement.
CTGATAGTAACTATGACCATCACCTTTTCAACTTTTTTTCCCCACTAATGCATAAATATGCTTTGTAGGGAGAAGAAGTGGATCAACCGAGGCACAACAACAAAACACGATCTAGCCACAGAGCGGTCCAAAAATCTCCCTGCGATACGATCAAGAGATATACAAAGCTTCTGTTTCAGGTAAAGATACACTGATGCCGGTAATAAAGACAGTTATATTAAGATTAATCAGGTAATTTTATTAAATATTGACCATTCAGCAGCAACCAACATGAACATCTGAGCTAACAGAATCTTTTGAAATGTTCTGCTATATAGCTGCTTCAGAAATACACGCACATGATAAACTGAACTGTTCGCTGCCCAAAAAAAATTATTAAAAATGGCTTCAAGAGCAAATAACACTGATTTATACTGTGCCCAAGCACTAGTCAACAATCTATTAAATTACAAAGGAAAAGGAAATCAAAGAAGCTTTGTTATCTTATATGCATGTCAACCTATTTAAATGGAAGGCTTTACTTCTTTAAAGCTACAGGAAGATGGAGGTTCCTGCGTGTGTGTATGTATTTAAGGATGTGATTACAAACACAAAGTGTTATCATCAAAGCAAAAGCTAGTTCCAGAAATTTCCAACTGCAAAACTTGCAAGATACAAAGCTAAAATTCATATGTTCCTTTTCTCAATTATGAATACTTTCACTAAACATAAATATTTTAACATATATTAATTTTTCTGACATTCAAAATTGTAAAGTCAATATGGCAGAATTATTGTTAAAAGCACATATGTACAAATATTCTTTTTCCATACATAAAGTATTTGGCATAATTATAACAATCATACTGCATCCACAACTGTTTGCTTTTATTTTTACTTTTTTTTTTTACACATAATGGTATCTCTTATTAAAATTAACCAGTTATGTACAAAAATACTTGAACATTTATTATAGAAAACCTCTATAACCAGCCTCAACAGCGTATACCTGCTGAATGGTTTCATTAAGAGAATATAAAAAAGTGGTCACGGCCTTCCAGGTAAGCTACCAACAAAAACAAACAAGGGTTAAACTAAAATGAGCTTCCCAACAAAAGAGGGAAAATATTTTACAGTGTGATTTAAAATACAGTTCATATTTATTGTCAATTGAGTGTTATAAACAGTCAGTAAAAGAAAAAAAAAAACAAAGATACAAAATACATTACTAAATACAAGGTGCTTTTTCCACACGCCTGCAACCGAAGCGTCAGCTTCCCTATCTAGATCCGAGATGGTGTGTGTTGATCCTCAAGCCAGCGGGGTCTGCAGCCATCTCCCCCTTCAACAAAAACAGGATCAAGCTAAGAAGACAAGCCCCAGAAGGAGCCTGGAGAGTTGTGAAGAATTTTCTATTTGGTGCAAGATTAAAAGTTAATGCCCTTGCCTTTTGAAAGTCCTTTTGCCATTTAATCATGCTAATATATTTTCTCTAAGGTTTTTTTCTTCATTTACGCTATTGATTTAATACTGTCCTGTATTGATTCCTGAATTCTCGTTAATGGGACACATTAATTTGTGCCTATTTAACACATGAACGTCTGCTCTTCTTCAGTGACAAATACGCTGCAGAGGAAATGCTCAAGTAAGGAAGCTTGTACAAGATTCAAGTAAACATTTCTCCTGGGGGCTTTTGCTTAATCCAGCCAATTGGAACTCTGAAAGTAAATTGCACCTTGGAAGGAAATACAGTAGATACCATGATGTCAGGGTAGGAAAGGATTTACCAACCAATTCACAAAGTAGAGTTTTAAGAAAGTAGACAGTGGTCAATGTCAACAGCAACCTTAAAGAATTGTTTTGTTTCAAGAACAAAACACCTTGCAGCCCTATTCCTTCCAGCCCCTAAGTGTACTAACGAGCCTGCTTTAATTTGTAATTCTGTTGATGTGCACAGATGGACGGATGTCTTCTCATGGAAAGAGCGAGAAATCTCCCCTTATTTACAGAAGCCTTCTAAAGTAAGGACCCTTGTGTTAGGATGTGCATTGACTTAATAAGCTTTCTCGGAGTATCAAGTATTCAGTAAAAAGTATACAACAACGTCACGCGCCGTATTGTTGGACAATCTCGTCTTGGTTGTAAGATTAAACTAGATAAAAAAACAAACGAACATAAAAAGGTACAAAAGAAGAGTCTTGAACCCTATTCACCACTTCCAAACGAGAAACGTTTTAAGGAAAGTCAGCCATACTTCATGGAACATCTGGCGTTTTAGATCAGTAACTTGTAATATTGTGCAACATATTAATAAGCGAGTTTTAATTCCATTCACTGAAAGACGGATCTGGGTAAGTGATTAAAGTGCCTACACTAAATGTCTCCTGGTCCTACTGCCTATTCTCTTGGAAACGGCCGGGCCCGCGGGCAGGGCACTAGCCGAGAGGCTCAGAGCTGCGAGACCTTGCGAGGCAGGGGCCGGGGCCGCGGGCCGGGCTCAGTCCTCCGGGTGCCGTTCTCGGGGTGGCCGGGCCGTGCGGCCAGGGGCTTGGGGGGCAGCGCGGGCGGCTCGGCCGTGACCGGGATGGAGAGGCTGTGAGGTAGCGGGACGGGCCGCCGCAGAGTCCGCTCGTACACGCTGTAGGGCGGCGGCGTCTTGCTCTCCTTGCGCACGGGCTCCTCCGGCCCCGCCGCCGCCGGTTCGGTCCCCGGATTTTCGAAGCCTGAGGTTTCCGAGGTGCTACACCGGCTGAGGGAGGAGATCCCGCTGCTGTAGCTGCCCGACAGGGCCGGGGAGTTGGAGATCAGTCCTGGAGAGTGGTACTCCACGGGGGAGGGGGTGAAGGACTGCACCGAGCCCTGCCCAAAAGCAAGGGGAAACGCAGAGAGAAGGGTCAGCGCGGTCGTGGGCACGGTGCGGGGCTGCACCGTGAACCCCCAGACCCCGAGCATCCGGCGTTGTAGCTCGGGAGCTTGGAATGCTGTGCAGCAAATTAATATTCAAGCCCTAATTCCCAGTACTCAGAATGTCCCTGTATCTGGGGACAGGGCCTTTAAAGAGGTGGTACCTTAAAATGAGGCCTTCACGGTAGGCCGGCCTGGTGTCCTTGTAAGAGGGAACATTTGGACACACAGGGAAAAGACCACGTTGAAGGAGAGGGGGCCATGTGCCCGCCAAGGACAGAGGCCTCCGGAGGAGCCAAGCCTGGTGACACCTTTTTGGGAATCCTGTAGCCTCCAGAAACGGTGAGAAGATAAATCTCTCTTGTGTACGCCTCCTAACCTGTGGGGCTGGTGATGGCAACCCTTGTGGGCCTACGGCGAACCCCCGGGCTCAGATTTGAGGTGGTGGACCCTCAGCACGGAACACCTTCATTCAAGCTTCCCTCACAGCCCATTTTACTCCTTATTTTCAGGATCAAAAGAGGATAAATGCGATCAGGAAGAAAATGCAGAGGCATATATTTAGTGTCATGATTTGGAAGACAGAGGACCAGCGACAACAGCGGCCGAAGGCTCTGGCAGTGCCGGCTTCGCTCTCCCTGCAGGGACGGGCTCAGAGCTGGAGGACCGCACCTCGGGCAGCGTGAGTGGGGACGGCCTCCCAGCAATGGCCTCCAAAGGTGGAGCGAGGTCCTGTGGGCTCGCGTGAGAGTTTGCTCCCATCCCAGACCCCTGAACCTAAAGTTAAGCTGCCCATGAGTAGCTCTCAGGCTCCAGAGCCGGAAACAGGACTTGTTTCATCCGGAGTGTTTTCTAAAAACCTGACTCGGTTGCTAATTTTTTTAAATAGAAAGATTTCTCATAACCCCCTGCCTTTTTGGCATTTGATTAAAAAAAAAAAAAGACCTGGAAGTTGTAGCACCAATGGCTGGCTTTCTCTTAATGGAGATCATTTTTGAAACCGAGCAGGGGCTTTCCCCTTGAGATGGGGCACAACTCTTCAGTTTACTGTAGTCTTTCTTCCCCACACTCTTTTATCAGCCTCCTTCGCGCATTCATGTCAGCGGTCTACCCTGCTGGCATCTGAATTTTTACTTTCCCACCAGGTGTCCTATGGAAAATGAGTCCTAAGTGAGCTCTGTGAAAGAAGGGTTCCCCTGGGAAGTGCCACCTACGATGTCCTACTTGTGTACGTTCCAAGCATGGTAGCAGGTTAAAGTTTTATAATAAAGAAAGAGAAAGGGCTTTGCCGCTAGTGTTTTCTAAACCGACTTGACCAGAGACCATTTTTTCCATTTATCACGTAACGGTCCATAAAACTGATTTGGTATGGGACACATTTTTGCAAAATGTTATCCTACACTAACTTTTCCTTAGTCTCTCCACTAATGCTGGTAGACACAAATATGTTCCTTAGCAGGAGCCTAAAATTAAGCATCGCCAATTAAGAGATCCAAATGCATGCTTGTTTTTATCAAAAATGAGACTACACGTTCAAAGCAAGGCAGGTGGGCTCAGCCTTCTCCAGAGGAGGAAGTCCATCACTTAATTGCTAGGGGAACCAACCAAGTTAAGGGAGCAAAGCTTGTAACTTGGTAGCAGGGTGCCCTCTAACGTAACGCAGGAGTTACGACACAAACGGTCCATTTTCTTCTGAAACTCCGTTTGTAAATATACGGCTAGAAATCTACACGTGGCCAGGAAGAACATCACCAGCTCTACAGAGAGAGAGTATACACCACCTTGCTAAACAGGACTGTTTCGTAGCTACCTGAACATTCTCATCCCTTCATTTCTTTTTACAGAATCAATCTCTGTGACTGACTGTGTTATTACTACTCTGCAAAAGCAAGCTGGAAAATGCAGAGGTTAACTGCATTAGCAATATGTGGGCGCTCTTTGCAAGTGAGGGTAAACGTAAGGCGTGGAGACATCAGGTTGCTTTCTTTCCCTGAAGATCCACGTGGCTGTCCACGGCTTCCGGAGCAAATGCAGTCACATGTACTTTATGATTAACAGCTGCACTGCAGAATGACAAAAAAACTAGCAAATAATCTGCACTCTCCAGCAAATTTCTACATCGGAAATGTTGGCAATGCAAATGAAATCACATTTCTTTGCAATTTTCTCCATTTTTGGGCTTTTGTTTTCCAGATCCTCAGTTTCTATCCACAACTATCCTTAGCACCCAGACGCAGTGGATCACGACCTGCCCCTATGTGTTTTTAGAAGCCAATTTGTCCTTTTCTTTCACGTTAGCCAGAAATACCTCCTCAACAAAAAGGACACAGAGCATGTACATCCTCAGTCGCTCAGGTACAAAAATCATTCTTTTCACAGTCCCTTCAACCTTGTATTTGCCTCTGGTGCAGCAGCTCTGAACACTGCTGTCTACAGTTATTGACAATCCTTGCAGCCAGTCTGATTCAATTTGGATAGAGACTAAATATTATTCTTTACCTTCATGAGGGATTTTGTATGTTTAGAGATGTTAAATAGCCTATGTTCACATATCAATTTAAACGTCTCACCTTTAAAGCTTTCCAAAGTGTTTCCTAGGAATTTTTGATTTCATTTTACTGTCTTGTTTTTATTTATTATCAAGTATATATCTCTACTGTAAATGAAACCCTTAGAATAAAATATTAAGAGAGAAAAAGTTGGGTTTGACTTCGTTAAAATGGGTGAGTCTCAGAGAAGGAAAAAGGGACAGGAGACTATTTACTAGGTCTTGATTTTTGAGCTTTTCAATTTGGTTTTTTTTTTTTTTCTGATGTTCTTTAGACCAAAGGAGCAAACTGAAAACACCCCAGGAAATACAGTGGGACCATATTTCTTTCCTAATTCAGTGTACACACAGACTCACTTTCCTCATTTGGGGAATGAGGCTAATAATCTGAAAACAAATGGCTTCATCCATGGAGGGAGCTCTCGGAAAGGTAAGTGTAGCATTCTTTTTTTTCAATCTTCCTCCACCCCTTGTTTAGATATTCTTTGTCTGGTCTGTACCAATGAAAGCACTTCAGTGACACCCCAGGGATGAGTCCTAAGGAAAGAAGGAACGTGGGCCCGGCTCTAGCCTCAGCCTGAGTCTGTACCTTCAGTGGAGACCTCCCAGCAGGCGAGGGGGACACTGCCGTCGTGTGTCTTGCTGGAGAAGCTGTAAACAGAGAGAGAGATCCTTTCAATTCAGAAAAACCAGAAAGGTGACTATCTGCAACTGTCCTCTGTGTACAAACCCATTCAGACGGCCCAGTGCCCAAGGTCCTCCGAGGCCAGGGGGTTAAGGGAGGAATTGAGTGACCCTTGTCCAAAATAGCTTCCTCACAAAGGATGGCAGCACCACGCCAGGGGACAATTAGTGAAAAGTCACCAGCGCATACATGATGCTATACAGAAGTGACAGAGTCTCAAACTGGTCCCATGTCCCATTTCTGAAAAGTCCAGATGCTCTTCCACTGCCCGATCTATTTCAAAAGGTGCTTTTAGGTATGAGGTGATGGGGAGAAGTTTTGGAAAACAGCTGCTCACTTTGACCGAGGCAGCAATGGGAAGACCCAGGCCAACCAGGCAACTTAGAAGGGGTCCGTGAGAATTTATACCAGCCTCCTCTTTCACATCCCAATTCTCCTGAAACAGATAAATTTTGGCCCCGTCCAAATAAAAAGTGAGATGTTTTCTGTTTTTCTCCCTAATGCTCTTACATCTTCCTTCGCCCCAGTGGGGTGGGTGTTGGGGGGGGGAGGTGGAGTGCAAGTGGTACTCTATGGATTTCATCATCATGGCAAAGAACTGTTCTCTCTTTGTTTCTCCAACTAGACTTTCAACCCTACATCTAGCGTTCAGGACGGGAGATGGCACGCCTCCGTGGGCTTGTAGGTCACAGCCAGCCCCCTGAAGCATAACCACGCACACGGAAAGCTGCCGTGACGCAGACAATACGGTGGGGGTGAGCCAGATTTCCCAGTTCCACCTCCAGAGGTTTCGGGGAGTTCAGGGTTTGTTGCTCTGTGATAAGCTGCCATTCTCCCAGCTGTCAAAGGGGGGGGGTGGTTGTAACACTTAAAACTAGAGAGAGTTTGAAGGAAACAAAGACAGACAGTTACGGACCCCCCAACAAGTGACCACGGATGAGGACAGGAGGACAGACCAGGAGAGCAATCAGTGCAGAAGGGAGGCTGGTCCTGCCAGGTTCAATCAGGAGAGGTGAGTCACCTGCGTGCTCCGGGTGCTGGGGAACCAGGGAGAGTGGCCCGCTGCTGCCTGCCCTGCACGCTAGGCAGGCCGCCCGCACCTGCCGTGTTCCAGCACCAGCGTTTAGATCTCCTATTCTGTCCATGGTGGCTGTTGATCACGGAAGAAAATCACGTATGCTTGGAGGAACGGATCCTGGCTGGGAACCATATTTCTCCCACGGCTGCGCGTGGCACAAGCCAAGGTTTCCTGGAGCTGAGCATCCGCTTCCTCCTGACTCAGGCATTGAGTGGCCCCACCCTGTGGACTCCACAGCAGCCCTCGCCGGCCCACCCCTTAGCCGGCCAGGGTGACAGTGGTTTTCTCATGCAGATTACCAATTAAGCCGGGTGATTTCTAATTGTAGCTAAACATCTCAAGCCTTTCAAAACCTGCTGGTGACTTTTTAGTTTTGGCAAGTGTAGAACAAACTGGGCAGCACACAGTGCTGAGACACACCAGGATAGGTCAAGTCAACACAGCAGGTCTTAAAGACGGCACCATATCACGGTCACCAAGCAAACAGCTTGTTCCGTTGGAAAGGGTGCCTGGTAATGCTATAAGCTCACAAAAAAAGTTTCTTCGGAATTTTCACTGGTTCTCAAAATCTAGGAAGGTTTGGTAAAATACCAATTCTAGGCCCTTACTCCAGAAATGGTGATCTCCTGATTCAGTAAGTCTGAGGTTAGGCCTAAGAACTTGCTTTTAAAACCACCACCAGAAGGAGATGAAGTACCCTCAATTAACCTCTTGAGAAATCTCACTCTTGAATACAGACTTCTTTCTGCAAGGGCGGCAGCGGATGTGCGGTCAGTTGTTGCCCACAAGCCTGTCATGTTCTCCTTAGTCAGTTCCTATTTAGGGGCAACGTGACAGCCTGGCGTCAGTCCCCAGTTACAGTGAAGTGGCTGAGTTAGCAGAGCTTGACAGGAACGAGGTGGTTCAAGCAAAGGACAGAGAAGCTACTACTGGCTTGGCAAGGTTAGGGTACCTCCCCAAACCCCGAGGACGGGGCTAGCGGGAGAATATTCTACAAAATCTGTCTGTGGCGTTGATAAGGAACGCAGCGCTGTTGGACTTCGTGTAGTGAGTTCAGGAAAGAGGGAAAACGTGGCAAATGAATTATGCAGCTACTACGGTGTTTACCTCAGACATCAACTCCTACCTTCCTCTGAGGAATTCACAACAAGCTGGAGTAGTCATAAAAGTGATTTTATAAAAGTGATCGTTCAAAAGCTTCAAATACCCACCAGTTTGTGTGGGTCTTGGAGGGACAGGGGGAGAGAGAATTTTCCCACTATCCGACATGTTCTTGGCTTCTTTCCCACTGTCCAGGCTCCAGCTGCTAGGGGTAGGATTCACAGCTGGAAGGGAATAAAACAGCTAAAACCACACCGTCCACTTTGGCCTTTGAGCACTTGTGATCTTAGAAGAAAGTCAAATTATCCAGAATGAAAAAAATCGACTGGATTAAAAAACAACGGGAAACCTCCTAAATGCTAGACCTTTATTTAATTGCTTACCTCACAGTTATAGTTGACATTTAATTGGGTGATAGCATGGGTGTTTATTTCCCCTCAAGCAGTCCAACAGAACTACAGATCTCTGCAAGAGCATAGAATCTTGCTGACAATTACAAATGTGTTTAGATGCTGGATAACAGATGGAGGATGTAGTCACTAAACTAGTTTAAAATTTGGTTTCTAGGGGAAATTTCTGGACAAATGGCATCCAAAAGGGGGAAAGGGGGAAAGGCTACCTGGCAGAATTACCATACTGCACCATCCTGATGACCAACTCTTTCAGGAAAGAACTCTTGTTGCTGAAATCAATGGATTATACTGAGGTATGTCCTGAAAAAAAGTAATTTGGAATACTGACAGTATCATTCTTTTTTTGTAATTTGTCTGTCCATGCTTCGGTAAGGTGCAGAAATATGGAACAACCCTGTTAGGAACAAGGGCAAGGCACCCACGATTATAAACGGCTGCTATGAAATAAGGTTTACAGAAGCAAGTCTTGAGCGGTCCTATAGCTTGCTCCCTGAACAGACACTGCCATCTGGTGGACACGTATAGAATTCCAACATTTTACTCTAAACTATCATTCATTTTAATGGGATCAAATTACCACTCTTAAAATAATTTTTCTCTGTTCGTTTTAAATTTGCTTTGTGGTGTCCTTTGGTAGAAGCGGTGAGAAAAACACTAAGCTCTTCAGGCAAAGATTAATATCTGACCTGTAACGTTAAAGCAAAATTTGTCTTTTAAAATAATTTTGGCTACCTTCTCACGAATTTCAATCTCCCAAGGAAAGTTTTAATGTAAATCTGTCCGTGTACTCAAATGACAATACAGTTTAGTTCTTAATGAGGACAATTAAAGTGCACTTTACGGGAACATTTCATTAGTGACTCTTGATTCATTGGCTTCCGGGACCGCTTGATTTTTGCGGCTTGACCCTGAGAGAGGCAAATGGGTGACTTGCTGCAAGCCCCCGCCCGCACAGCGGAGGAAATCACATTTAATCTGCTCTTCATCTTCTGCTGTGTTGCACAGACTGATGCTAATTGGCTATTAACTGCTATGCATGTGTTTCTCATTTTGTGTGTGACCTTGAGGCAGGGCACACTCCATTATGCACTGGATTGCAATTCTTAAATAGTATCTGAGTCCCCACAAACAACAGATGAACAGAGTGAGCTTTGTAAAGAAACAAAGGGTGGGACCCGGCAATCAATCCGGGATGGTGCTGGTTTCACTGAGCTGAACGTGTACCTAACTGGCAACTTTGTTTCAGGGAATGCAGGCACTGCTTGGTGACATGACACCAAAGGCCATTCAACAGGAGTTCCTAACTGGCTCAGATTCTACGGTTAAATCCTACAAGGAAGCAGTTTCGATAGAATGCATCATCAATGGCTGTCTTTCATTAATCCACTAAGGGGAAAATTAGTCCCTATCATTAAAGATCTGGAGACCTGCCTTCCACATAGACACACGGAAGACTGGAGGAAATGAGGACACAATACAGCCTTCCACATTTCAGGACTGACGACGGGGCTGGCTTTATACCCACCTTTCTCAGGTGCAGAAAGATTTGGGTCACTGCGTGGCAAGGCCCCATCTCCAATATGATTAAACAGCAGCCTCTGGAAAGGTACAAGAGTCTATTTTTACCATATAATCTGCTGTCATGTGAGACCTTCTAGAAAATGAGATGATTGTCTCATTACTGAAACTTTTTGTTCAAAACAATTTTTACATGGTATATGATGAGCCTCTGAACCAAGAATTCAATTATATTTAAGGAAAAAAGGGGAGAAGAGCCCTTAGTTTTAAAAGTTTGTATTAGGGGTGCCTGTGTGGCTCAGCCAGTTGTGTCCAACCTCAGCTCAGGTCATGATCTCCTAGTTCATGAGTTTGAGCCCCGTGTCAGGCTCTGTGCTGACAGCTCAGAGCCTGGAGCCTTGCTTTGGATTCTGTGTCTCCTCTCTCTCAGCCTCTCCCCACTTCGCACTCTCTCTCAAAAATAAATAAATAAACTTTAAAAAAATTTTGAAAAAAATAAAAGTTTGTATTAGATTTTAAATGTAAATGGTAAATACATCTTCATAATAAAATGGAGGGGAAAACAGTAAGGAGCAGGTAAGCTATGGTGCTCTTTCTAAATACGAATGCTAGGCTGGTGATATGAAACAAAGAATTAAATATTAGCTCAAAAAATTAGTGAATGGACACATTTCGATCCTAGGTTAAAAACATGGGACATGGAGAATATTCTACAATTTTTATCTCACGAAAATGCCACTTTGACATGGTTCTACCTAACCCGGTGGAAGGAAAAGTGCGAGTCCTGAACATGAGATGCACCGCACTGTGCAGCGGAGCTGCGGTTACCACACCCCGCTTCACGTTTTACCCAAAGCGGAAAAGTCGGAGGCTAATCAGGGCAGGCTTTCAGAGTCGCCCATGCTGGCACCATGCACTCCTGGAGCAGATGGGACAGAGCGTGAAGTTCCCTGGCAACACCAAGTGACAAAGGGAAATAAAACTGGGGAGCTGCTTCAGCCAAACGCACTCAGAGAGAATTTCTGCCAGAGACATCAGTGTGGTGCAGAGGAGGTATCCTGGGGCTTTCGGGAAGATTACACAATCAGCAAAGATAAACCAATCAAGCCACATCCCACTCGCTCTCATCCATTTCCAGATGCAGCTACAGGCTTCTGCCAGGATGGTGTAGAAAAACAGAAACATTAGCTGGAACATAAACAAGAAGTATAGTTCTCTGCTCCTAAGTTATTCCCAAAGCATCCGTAAAACCCAGGGGTACCCAACCTTTGAAACCACGCCTCACAGACCTTGAAGTGCCCACAGGGCCGGGTCTTTCGTCCTGCCCTCACCCGGACTAAGAGGGATCACTTCAAAACCAAGTCCAGGCAGGATGTGGGGGCCACAGTGCTTTACTCTGGAGGGGTACAGGGAAAGCCCAGCACTCAACTGCTTCTCCCTCAATGCACTACAGAAGAAGGGCAAAGGGGAACAGAAATGGTCCCTGCAGCCCTGGGAACCTCAGAAAGGAACACCAGAAACTCTCAAACTAGGTAGAGGTCAAAAGAAAGGCTGCAGGATAGATCATGCTTGTCCTGAACGGCCTTTTGTTAATGTAAGAAGCTGCTCCAGGTTTCTGCTACACACACATGCAAACACACGCAGCCACTCCAACTCATCCTCCTAATTACCCCTTGTAATGTTTAAATAGCAGCAGTGAACTACAGAGTCAGGTCAAGGAGGGTGACATCATTTCCCGTTTTCTGCTCAGCATTACTGCTCAGGCAACAACCCTCGAATCTGTGTCGGAAATACGACTCCAACAGAAATTGCGAGCAGTGGGCATGGGACGGAGGTTCGCTCTCACTCAGACGGACTTGTCGTCTAAATGCAGCCCATCTGGCTGCCTCTGGCAGGGATGGTATTTCTCTGTAGAGACAGGTAAGCGATTCCAGGCATCTGCTTGTTTTCTAAGTATCTCCGTCCCACAAGGACTACCTGAGAAGGCTCCACAGGTGTCGGATAGATGGCACTGCATGGTCTCTCTCTCGGGGACAGGCAAGAGTTTTCTCTGGAATGTTTGTGTTTGTCAGACAACAAAGGGGAGGCTGGGGAGAGAAGGAAGGAAGGATCATCAGGGGGTAGTGCTGGACCAGGCTGGTGGACGGGGCTGGGGTGCAGGGGCAGCTGGCCTTGGTTCAGGAGACCGAAGCCACAGCTGGCGGGGGCTGGAGGCTCGGCGGGCACCCTCGGTCTACCCCACGCCCGGGCACTGACCTCTGGCACTCGATGGGGCGGAACTTGTCACGTTAGGCGAAGCAGAGTGAGTAGAACTCAAGCTTGAGGTAGACGGACTTGGCTGGAAATAACACGGGAGCTGTTATCACACACTGCTTGGAGGCTTCGGACAACACTGACATATTTAAAACAAAATCACTGCCCTTTTTTTTCCCCTCCAAAGTAGCCAAAAAGGAAAAAACATGTAGAAATCTAGAAATATCTCAGACCAAGAAGGAAGCCTGTCTGAATTAATCCAGAATCCAAGATTTAAAAACAAAACAGTCTAAAAAAAAAAAATCTGAGATTTTGACTCCTGCCAAGGGAAGACATTCGCGTTAGTTTCGGTGACGTGCTAGGACTCAGGACCAGACAGAGCACAGTCCCAGCCGAGGGCACGCCAATAGGTCAGTGCTGCTTAAAGGCAGAAGACACTCCTTGTTTTCTCCAAAACTGTGTTTGAGGCATGAATTCTGTAATATGTATTTTGCCCCTTTTCTAAAGACAGTGGTGAGGAAAATTTCAGCTTGTTCTTCCTAAATTGTTACAGACGCCGTATTAGCAGTCTAAATAAAATTTTGTGTTGCAAGAGGTGCACTAATGTTCTTATCAACTGTGTTTTTCCTTTAGTAACAATATTTTGATTATGAAACTCTGTTGACATGTGCCTAGGTAGAGAGATGTTCTAATGTATGTGTATGTACTGTGAAACAAAAAGGCCACTCAGCAATGCTAAGAGGCAGCTAGCACGCGGTGAGGCGCTCAGAGGCCCCAGGTGAAGAAGCAAATCGGAGGTACGTTCCAAAGCTAACCCTGTAAAGCTTGCCCGGTTTCCCCATTCCTGCTCAAGTCTTCTGAGCGTGGATGGGCAGTTTTGAGAGAACTATCTTTGGAGACTCCAAAGACCAACAAAGCAGTAAGAGGTTTAAAGGTTTGTCCTTAACTCAAGTTCTTGCTCGCAGATCTGTTCATGAGCACAGCAGAGAGACTCTCATGATAGAGACAGAAAAGGAATACACATGACCAGACGATTAAAAAGCTAATCAAGTACCTGCATGTTAAAGACTTCATCAGAGCTTTCTGATTGCCCTGTAATATTGCTTACTTCAGCAGAAGCTTGTGAGGACAGGGAGGAGGAAGAGTATCGGTTGACAGCTGGGTAACTTAATGGGCTGTTTTGGGGGAAAGAAAATGGTCATTAACGCAGTCTCTGAATTGCACTTCATCACATGCTGGCATGGTATAAAACCAAAGGAAAAAATATATACATCCCATTTTGTTGTCTCCTGTTTGCCTCAATATAATCAAATGTTTGAGTTTATTTATTTCTCATGCTGTTGCTGGTTTACCAGTGGCAGATGTCTGCAGCTGCCTTGCGGGTTAATTATTTCATTAAGAAACAGCGTATTTGACAAATTGTGCCATAAAGAATGAGAGCATCATTCCAGATCATCTTGTGGGGATGCCAAATTATAAGATAATTCAGAATATGACTTACCTGCGTCTAGGAATTACCCTGGTACCATCTGGACTCATAGAAGCAGGTGCTGAGTTTCTACACACGCGAGGGCTTCCATTAGAAAAATGGACCGGACTGGCTTGTATACAGGCAGAGAACTCCTAGAGATGTCGTAAAGCGCATATTTAAGAGTCATTACGTGGGCAAAGTAACCGGTGAGGTATTCTAGCATACTGTGATGAGGCGAAAAGGTTATAAAGGTAAGCTTTCTCACCCTTACTTTTTGGTTTTCATAAAAGCTGAACACAGCATATAGGAGATCATCCAATTTTAATATTGGAGGACTCCCTGGTAAAATGATGCAGTTTGGTAGAAAAACCAAAAGATGTCACTCTTGGATACTTCATCGTCCCTCTAATGAAAGGCAAATGGCAGTGGTCAGACTGCCCCCTCTGGGCACTCTGTGTACATACCTGAATCCCTAAACTTGACTTCATCACAAAGAACTGGTCCACCAGCTTTTTGTGTAAGGGTCTCATATCTTGAGGCACAAACTTCTCATGCACGGCCAAACCAAATTCCAAAATCTGTGCCTTGATAATAGGTAAGGAAGAAACCGACATCAATGAGGAACATGACTAGGTGCGTGTGAAGGCGTCAGGTACTGCACCATGCATCCTGCCTGCGTTCCTGTGGATCCCATCTCCCCCAGGAGATCCGAACAACCCTTCACTCACAGGCTGAGGATCGGAAAGCTCTCGCATGTGCTAAAGACAAATGGGGATTCAAACTTAGGTCTTTCTAATTCCAAACACTTGATTTCCCTGCTAACCTTTCTTTCCCGTGTATCTGAGATCTGCAGTAACAACTCTCTTACGCAAATATGTGTCCCTCTGGCCCCTTCTGCCGCTGCCAGGATTGGGAAGGGGTGGCTCCCTGTTCGTGGGATCTGAGGCTTCTCCCTGAGGGGTCTCTTTCCTGGATGGCACCCCCTTGTCCACATTACTCTTCTCTCTTCCATCAGGCTCCTCTGTGCCCATCCATAACCTGAGCTGAAGTCAGACATCTAACTGAGCCACCCAAGTGCACCTTGATTTTATTTTTCTTGAGAGCCTTCTTGGTCCTTTTAATTATAATTCTGGGGAATGAATTCAGTCCGACTGAATATAGCAAGTAAAAGCCCTACAGTGAGGCAAACCACTCCCGAGAGACTGCTCAGGTTAAGTACAGATTTTTGAGTATCAACAAAGGCTATACTTACTGCATAATCATAAGAATTGGATAACCTAACCTGCTCACTTCTAGTGTCTACATCTTCCCCAGGCCCACGATGAGAACTTATTCTCTATTTCCTTGCAGCTCAACTTCAAGTAACTCCTTTCTCTTTTCCAGAAGCTGCGTACCTGGCCCTTTTCCAGCCATAGTCCCTGCCACTTCTTTCTCCCTAGGATTAAATTCTGTGGAGTAAGCCTGCAGTGCATAAAATGTGGACTAAAATCAGATTCAACCTCATCATTTTCTAATCCAAAAGGGCAGGCCTTACTTGTTAATTACTCTGGTCTTATCAAGCAGAAAGAGACGCTCTGGTCACATTTTATCATGTGTATTCCATTTTTTGTGGAATAATCATCACGGCTCCTACCTTGGAGGTTTTCAATCCATTTTCAGGCCAAGAGTCATCAATAGGAACACAGCAGGCAAGAGATTACTCTGGGCATTGCACTTGAGGGAACTAAGTAAAGATAAACTGTGCTTCCTCGGAGTAGAAAATGATGAGGTTGGATCTAGGTTTGTGGCTCTCCTACCACCTCTAGGCCTCATCTGTCAAACATGCTGCTGTTTTACAGCAGCCTACCGATTGCTCCCTTACTATAACATGTAAGTCAGAATCTTATGCCTTCATTCACTCATTCATCTACTCCTTTGTTTTGAGTTGGCCTGGACTTACGTGAGTCCAAAATTGTGAGTGAGAAGTTGGCATCAAGCCTCCAGCAAGACTTTAGGGTGAGAACATTCAAACACTATTCTAAGAGACTACATGAAGTTGTCTGTTATAAGGGGCTGCCATAGTTTACTCACTGTTAAATTTACTCTTGCATCAATGTAGGAAGTTAAAGTAAAAACTAGCAATTTCAAATACATTACAGATGAATCTATAACCCTTGACTGACCTCTTCTGTTAGAACACTGGTGGAGAGAACAAAGTAGATGGGTCCCTGGGTAACCGTGCACAGCAATCTTGACAGGAGAGAGAGGAGGTGATTGGCTTCTGCCCCCACCTTACCTGCTCAAGCATCAGCTCTCTTAACCGTGCAATTTTCTCTCCATCTTCGGGGTGACTTAAGATATAGTCTTTGACAAAAAATGCCTAGAAAGAGAAAAGATCGTCAGTTTACTTCAGGAGAGTTAAAAAGGAAGTGAAAGACACAGCTGCTTCTAAAGACTTGGCATCTTTTTTTAAAAAATTTATTTATTTTGTTTTGGGGGGGGGAGTGAGGGGCAGAGAGAAAGGGAGAGAGAATCCCAAGCACGCTCTGTGCTGACAGCACAGAGCTTGATGTAGGGCTCAAATTCACAAACTGAGACCATGACCTGAGCCCAAGTCCAGTGTTGGACGCTTAATCGACTGAGCCACCCAGGTGACCCATGGACCTGGTGTCTTTAAAGAAACACCACTGTAAACCACATTTCTTGGGCAGAAGGAAATGCTCCTACTGGGGCAGCTGGTCAGAAAGGGAATAAAAGGAAAGGACTGTGTAAGGGGAGCAGGGATTGTATAAACAAGTATCTTTGGAAAACTAAGCAAACAGCAAATCAAATCAATAAGCTTTATGTCCTAAAACAAAGTGCTTTAAGATTCGGTATGATCAAAATGATCACCGCCTCACCTTGTAAGCTACAGTGCCTTTCTGTTTAAAACCATGAGGGCAGATGAAAAGTCCGTTTACAGTGTCTACTAAAGATCAAACTTTCCTGTGAACCTCTTTGCACAGGGACATGGTTTTTGGTAGACATATATTAAAGAATCCTCACTACTTTATTCATCCAAGAACACACATACACACACACTTTTATACTCAAAATAGCATATATTGGAAAGTGCGGTAAGTGTGCATCACAAATGACTACGGTGTGCTCTGTTTAACCAAGAACTCTGTGTCCATTGTAGCCCTACATTAGCATGTGGATGTGCATACATATTCTGAAAAAAGACTTTTGAAGCCCTAAGAAATCACATTTAAAATCTTTCAAATGATACCTAATCCTCACCTCTTGATACCTGGAAACTCCACCATTAACCGCAGCATCTATAACTCCGTTCAGGCACATGGTCAAGGGATTAATATTCTGCATCTGTCTTGTCTGACACTGACTAATCAGAGTCTTCAGCTGCTGATTCTTATTTTCCAACACTTCAATTGCATTTTCCAGAGGACTCATTTCTACCTAAGAAGCAAATGGGCACAAATATATATTGGATTTTGTGACATTCAAGAAGAAAGTAGATTATCCCTGTTCTGAATGAACTGTGCTCCCCATTGGCTCTCATCACCATCTCTACCAGGGGCCATACAGTAAAATAGACAAGAATGTGGAAGACAAATTAGCTGTTCAATAGAAGGTCTGGAAAGCGAAGGTGATTATACTGATTGGTTGAAACGTGATTTGGATAATCATCAATCACCAATCTTATATTAGCACTGAAACAATCAATGTAATCGGAAACAAAAAGCTAAGCATCTCATGCCTGTTAAAACTCATTTATCTTTTCTTCTGAAGGGATAAATATTCAGGGGCCCTGCATATTATTATCACCTTTCTAAATGCTTACTTAATGCAAAGCACCACAGGAGATACAAAGATGTACTTACAAATCCTCCGATGTCAAGGCGCTTTCAGCCCAGTTGGAAGATGGGACATATGCCCATATGGACCCCATATGCATATATAACAGCACCATAAGGTAGCACAGGATGGTACTCAGTTGGGAGTTATAGAAAATAAGTTAATCAGATATGCTGCAGGATCTATTTTTTGAAGGGGAGCCAAACAGAATTATAATGACTTAAAAATTCTAGTTTATATGGGGGCCTGAACTGAAAATGATGAAAATGTTCTTCAAATATTTAACATTGCGGCCATTCTTGTCATTGACATTCTCTTTGAAGAGAAGGTCTGCCAGGCTCTTAGCTGTAAAGAAATTCAAGCTTATAATAAGCACATTTAAATATTGAGTTTTTTTCTTCAGTTAAGGAGACAAACTGGACTTTTAAAGTTCACTTACATCATAAAACAACACTGAAAAGTATTAGGATAATTTGACTATGTCAAAATTAGTATTATACATTCATTAAGAGACACTATGAAGAGAAGGAAAGATAAAACAGAAAGTAGAAGGTATTTATAACCTAGAAAACCATCAAAGGGCCTATGTCCAGAAGATATACAATACTCTTATAAATGAATTAAAAAAAAGGCAAACGACCCAGTAAAAATGGGCAAAAGATTTAGGCAGGCAGTTTATTTACAAAGGAAGAAATCCAAATGGCCAATAAATACATGAAAAGGTGTTGGACCTCATTTGTGATAAAAAATAAAAGATAAGAAACAATACCATGATAATACACTACGGACCACTCAACAAAATGGCAAAAATAAATATGACAATAGCAAATGAGGGTGAGAATGAGAGCACTAGAATCTCTCAATCTCTGTTGTTGGAAAGTTCAAATTGTTTCAATCACTTTGGAAAACAGTTTGGCATTAAATACCAAAGTTAAAGATATCTTTGTTATATTTCATGGTCTTGCAATTCTACGCAAGCATGCATCTGAGGAAAAAAGTCGGTGTGTACCTGTGTGTGAAGAAACATACAAAAATTTTCAGAAATGTCTCGAAAATCCTTATGTCAATTGATAAAGTGATAAAAGAATGTATAAACATGTTGCGGTATGTTCACACTATGGAACAGTATGCAGCAGTGAAAAACTTCAGTCACATGTAATAACACAGACTAACGTTACAAATAATGGTGAATGACAGAGCCAAGTTACAATAGAATATATACAGTATGGCACTGTTACATGAAGTTCAAAACCAGGCTAAACCAAATTGACTTTTTTAGAGAAACATAAACTTAGGTGACTGACCAAGCAAGGGAATGGATGCCAAATAAGTGAGGACAGTGGTGACCTGTAAGGGGAAGTGAGTGAGATGTAACTGGAAAGGAGTGCAGGGGAGCCTTCTAGGGTGCTACTGGCAAGGTTGTGTTTCTTTACTGAGTGCTGGTAAATGACTATTTGCTGTCTCTGATGATGAGCCTTTGTTTTATAATCATAGAAGCTAAATCATAAAGGAAAAGTCTGAGGTTTCTCATGGACTATGAATGGTAAAAAGTAAGACATGTTAGAAAATGGAACAGTGATTGCTAGGGGGGAAAGCGGAAATGTTCAAGGGACAGAGTTTTAGTTTTGCAAGATGAATCTGATCTATTGCATAATAATGCATACATAGTTAACACCACTGTACCGTATGCTTAAAAATGGTTAAGATGAAAAATTTTGTGTTTTGGTCCATGGAAAAAAAATTCATGCTCATCTTTAGAAGTTCAATTAATTTCTATTAATATGAAAAAAAAAATAAACAAATTGCAATGAACATAGGCAAAAGACAAACAATAACCTGGGGAAATATTTCCATACATATTCCTGACAAATTATCGGTATTTCTCAAATACTGAAGAAAACCAAAGGCTATAATCAGTGCATTCACAAAATAAATAGGAGGAAATAAATATATGAAAACATATCATCTTCACTTGTATAGAGCAAATGCCAAAAAACCCACAACCTAGTATGATCATTTTTGGTCTATTATTCGGGAAGAGTAAAATAACATAACACCCAGTGTTGGAAAGGATGGTGGGAAAATGGGTATTCTCAAGAACATTACCCCTCCACACAAAACAGAAGTTGATACATGCCATTGTTGGCCCCTGGAGCAAAGGTTAAACTGCAGACTCTTTGACAGATCAATTCACTTCTACGGAAATTATTCTAAGGAGGTGGTCAAAAGAGGTATGTGAAGAATAATGTATAAAAACATTCAGTGAAAAATTATTTTCCTCCTGCCCCTGGATGCAGATCTTTAAATGCTGTGTCCCACCAAAAGGAAGCAGGAGTCATTGGAGAAATGGAGAACCTAGTCATCCCAGTAAGCAACGAAGGCAGAGGGGAGGAAGGCAGTGAAGCAGGTGGCATGTGGTCCACTCACTCTCTCTGATGGAGGAATATCCTTGGGGAACAGAAAAGGCGGCGGGTGATCTGGTCTTATCCCCTTGTCAATAGAACCTTCAAGTAAATAGACTAAGACTAATTGCCAGGAGGAGGAGAGACGGTATCGGTGTCCCCGACTAAGGATTGCTTTCAGTACTAAAACTGAGAAGCCACGAGACATGATTCCCTACAGAATGACCCAGAAGTTTCACAGCTCTCTGCAGTATAAAATGGAAGTTAATTTCCATTTATAATTTAACTGTACCCTGTCTACCCTGTGAGGAAACCCGTGAATTTCACTTAGAGACCCCGTTTGTTCCAAATTATTATTGATGTGGGAAAGAAGGACCTGGAGGACAAGGCTTGAGGTCTCAGATGTCTCTCCGCTTTGTGTGAGCCTCTTGACTGCCTTACAGTTATTTGTAAAGCTTGATGCTGATTCCTACATCTGATCTGACACTCCAGTCCTCTGTGTGAGCTCAGTAACAATGACTCCTTGGATACTGTCAAAAAAGACTCAGAAGTCAAATTGGAGAGGCTCCCAACAGGCAAAATGGAACAACTTGAAAATTAATAAGAGTAATAATTATAATGAATTAAAAAAAAACCCAGTATGCTTAAATCCATGAGTTACAAACGATACTAAAAACAAAGCCAACCAAACAAAAAAATGTCTCTGGTCACTTCTGTAGGGTGTTGTCCTTCCTTTGCTATACTCGGCAATCATATAGTTAATGAGGAAATGTTTCTCATTATAGAAATGTTCCAACGAATAAACAAAGGATGATAAAGCATTACCATTTTGTGACACTCAGTAGGCTGGGGCCATGATCATTAGAGGCTTCCAATGTAACAACAAAAAACAGACAACCAGAAATATGACACCACCTAGGAAGTACTCTTGCAAAACAAAATAAACAAACAAAAACCAAAAATAACACGGCATCTTATGAAGCCTCTAGATCTAACTGCCAATTTACAAAAAATATAGGGGCAAAGAAATATGTTAAATTACCCCACTGGTTCGCAGGCTACAAATTGCCAGGGAAAAAAAGAGCAATTCAGGGAGATCCTACAGATCAAAAGAGACTTTAGGAGACATTTCAGCCAATTGCAATGTATGGCTCAAATTTGGATCTGAATTCAAACAACAAAAGACAACAAACAAAAATTGATAAAATAAACAGACCCTTGGTGAAGTGTGTGAACGCTGACTGGTTGTTTTACGTCAAGGAACTGCTGTTCATTTTTTAAGATGGGATAATGTATGGTATAGTGGTTATGTTTTTTTGTTAACATAATAATGAATTATTTATAGACAAAATGATATGATGTCTGAGATTTACTTCAAAATAATCCAGTGTAAAAGAGGATGGAGTTGAGGCAAAATTGGCCTATTTGATAGCTGTTTTAGTAAAATGATGGGTAAATTAGGTTTGTTATAGAT
The DNA here is from genome assembly GCA_004023845.1 of Helogale parvula. Lineage (NCBI taxonomy): Eukaryota > Metazoa > Chordata > Mammalia > Carnivora > Herpestidae > Helogale > Helogale parvula. The sequence continues at coordinate 23,253 of PJEM01012221.1, read as the reverse complement.
TTACTTTTATAGGATACAAATTAAATTTCAAAAGGACACCAGATGCTGTATACAAAAGTGACTAAAAGTGGTTAGGGGAGAAGCATGTAACCACTTAAGGCCCTACTGCAAAAATCAGACACTAGATGGCGCTATGAGTGGGGGTGGTGAAGAGTGGTTGGATTCCCAATACATTTTGAAAGTAGAGCCACGTGATTTTCTGATAGATATAATGTGAGATATGAAAATATTCTCATTATCGTTAATTGGAGTTTAAAAAGTCATCATACGTTTCTTTTGAAGTTTTTATCTTGTTTAAAATGTTTTTAAACTAGCTTACTTATTAATGGGGAAAAGTACCCATTTTTTTGTTTGTTCTCAAAACAATAAAAACAATGATCGAGAAAACAGTACTTCAAAGGCATTACTATCTTTGAAAGAAAGGGATGATATTCTCTGGGACTATTATTTAGAGAATAAATGCCCACAGTCTCCTCAGAAACCTTTGGAATCAGATGTTTCACAATTCAGAAAATTTCAGGTTTTAGAAACATAATATAAGGCACACAGAGTATATTATGTAATCTTCAAGTCGGGTTGGGGAGATTCCCTTTAACCAATGTCTTAATATTTCTGCAGTAAAACATATGACTATTCATACCACGTGGAATAAAGATTGTAAGTGGTCTTAACATCAGATCAGGTTAGATTTATTACCAACTGATCTCGGGGACCTTAATACACTGTTAATTATAGTAGTAAACCAGTAACTTTAATAGAAGGTGAGGACATTCCAGGCAATGGGAACAAGAGAAAGACATAAGGTTGTTACATGTGGGTTGTGTTCAGAGAACAAAGTAGCCTGATTTAATTTGTTCCATTTGACAGAATGTAAGATTATATATTCTCCTAAAGTAGGCAGCTGATGTTTGAAAGGTAGTGCTTAGTAATGCTTCTTTAATCATTATCAGCGTGGTACTTTTTATGAGTGGTGTGTGTGCGTGTGTGTGAGGGGTAATATTTCAAAGGTTAGGGCCACTGGTGAGACTACCAGAGAATTTAACGCTCTGGGTAGTAAGTGGCTGAAAAGGCTCTCTGAGTCATTAATGCAGGGTGGATGACTAAGAACATTCCTGTGGGTTGGGCCCATGCCATTCAGCAGGAAGCATCCGGCTAAGGCTTTCTGACACTGTCGGGCAGCCTCTCCTGTCCTGGGGAAAGCACCAAGGTACACCAGTGGGGACCCTTGACCCAGAACCTACGAGAACACAACTGCATTGAGGCAGTGTGATAAACCGAGTGCCATTTGTTTAGGAAGCCACGTGAATCTTTTAGCCACTACCTCCTTAGCTTAATCGAGCATGATAAGCTGAGTGGTTTCAATGCTTAGTGAGATTTCAGGCAGGACGATGCATTCTTAGAAGACCATTTGGGCAAAAGCTGCTTTTACTTACTGACAGAGTGGGCTTGTTACCTAGCTAAGAAAGGGGTTAAATGATGTTTTCACAACTGTCATGTCTTCTATCAGCTAGCGGACTCTGGCTATCAGAGGGCGGGCTTCAGCCAGGATGGACGTCCCATGGGAGGGAGAAGGGACGCCGCCTAGGTGCAGCCAGCCTGAAGAGCGGCACAGGCACCTGGGCAGGGTCTCACCCTGGAGGTAGCTGCTGTCAGCACCCAGAACCGGGGGCTGCGGCTGGGGAGCGCTCTACACCCTGAGGGGGGCCCGAGTGCTGTGGTTTCCAGGTTCTATAATGACACCCAACGGTTTCTAGCTGGGGTTCACCCAGGGCTGCTCAGTGAGACCGCCTCACCAACCTCCCTCCTACTGCCAACAGTAACAGTGTGGCCCTCGGGTGCATCAGATACAGTGCTGGGGCTCTGTACTAGCCTGAGGCTGCCTGTAAGGAACCTGAGCTAAAAGAGATAGATGTAACTGGCTTTAGAGTCAGGAACATCTGGGTTCGAGTCTATCCTTTTTCAACATCTCGATGTAAGACCTCTGGCAAAGGCTTTTAACTTCATGTTAAAACCTGTAAAAATAGGGATAGGAATACATACCTCATAGTTTTGGTCTGACGACTAAATAAGACGAGGTAGAGAACCTCTCCCCACTTGCTGCAGTAGCTCGAAATCCAGCTCTCCTAACTCGAGGGCCTGAGTTGTTTACGTGCTGCAGTCATAGTTATTTTTGAGGAATCCCTCTGGCCGGCCAGACTAGGATAACAGTTCACCTATAGCCTTGGTCATAGTGAATCATAAACATTCACTAACTTACTGTGTGCTTCTCGGGACTTAGAGTCAACAACAGAAGCAGTTAATTTATGGCAAGACTCCCAGTGAGCAACTGTGATGGGAACAGTACTTGAGAATAAGCTCTGATCCTTACCACTTCACGCTTTTCCACTTCAAACCAGCGGGAAATTCCAGGCAAACTCTGCACCAAGTATAATGATGTTCTCTCCACCCAGAGACTCTGCGGAATACAAAACAAATTAAATCCCCAAGTGTCCCTCTTTCTAGTTACTGAGCTATGACTAATGTTTGCCATTCAATTTGGTCAGGTTTGCTGATTTCTGTGAGCTTTTCCTTAGTATTCATTCTGGCACGTGGGCAATCCCTTCACACTCAAGAAGCTACCACATAAGGTATCGCTGAAGCTATGTTAATAATTCCATTCTATGTTGTCTGACACTTTTTCCTATGTGCAATAAATGATCTACTTCAGACAGCAAGCTTAAAATAGAGTAACAGGCCATCCCATTATTTCCTTTGCAATTTCTTTCAAATTCCAATTTAAATTCTCTTCACTCCTTCAGGTCTTGGGGTTTGTCATTTCTATTTGGAGGGGATGACAATATCAGCCAGTCAGCACAGGACCAGAATAACAGCCTCCTCAAGGAGAAAGGGCCCAGGAGGAATCATGGAGCTCCATCTCTCCATTTTCAAAGATGAGGATGCTAGGCATCAAGGCGGCACTGTGACCGCCCAGAGGTATATTCTAGCTAACTGCAGAGCCAGCACAGACACCCCCCCCCACCCCCCCGGACTTCCGACCTCCTCACTAGGTCACACTTCCTCATGCACGTTTAAACTGCCACCACCCAGAAGGATCTGTATTTAAAGAGTGGAGGCTTCCCCTGGTCAGGAAGAGCATCCCCGTGACACATGAAGCCATGGCCGCCTTGATAAGAGCTGGTGTTGAGGACAGATTTTGCATTTGTCACCAATGTTTCTGTGTCCATACCTCGTTTTTCTTATTTAAACAGAGTATATTCTCAAGAGAATAATAAGCTTTACAAAATCCCTGAAATAATCCCACGGATTCAACAACAACAAAAAATGGAAGGATTTCTTCGTTGTCAACCAAGACTACTGAAACCAATCTGGCAGAGTCCCTGGGACTGTGGCTGGAAGCCTTCTGGCGGTGATGGGGAGGTGAGCAGATCAGGAAGGGCTCAGGGCAAAGAGAAAAGCAAGCTGGAGGTGCTGGAGGAAGCAGAAGGAAGCAGGCAGGCACCTCGTTCTGTGGGAGGAGGACAGCACTTCTCAGAGGAGGTGACACGTGAGCGGAATGCTGAAGAGTGAGTAGGAGTTTGCTGGGCGGAGGAAGGGGGGGGTGCCACAGGCAGCAGGAAGCAGCCTTGCAAAAGGGCAAAAGATGGAGAAGAGAAGTTCAATGTTGCAGGAGCTGAGAGGGAAGGTGGGTGAGTGGGCTGTGGCACAGATTAGGCTCTGGGGGGGCAGTTTGGAGCCAGATGCCAAGGGCTGTCGGCACAGGAAGAAGGAGCCAGATTTATCACAATTTTCTAGGAGGGCGGCTATACCACTGATAAATACTTAAAGTTAGAGCCATGAGGAAATGCGGGCAGCAGAAACTGCAAAGGAGAAGGTGCCGGAAGGTGTGGGCTGGTAGGGGGTATGGGTAATTAAGAATGTGACTCTGAGCAAGCGAACTGCCTGACTCCAGTGGACCTTTGACTTTCTCTTCAGTGTAAACAACTGCAGTGAAAACTATAGGATAAACTAGTGATCACTAATTGTTTTGCGGAGACACAAAGAAAACTTTACATATCCAAAAGGACTAGAAAATGCTCATGGATCTTTTCAGGAACGTCCTAGTACTGTCTTCCCATAGCTTCTTTGCCTTGGTATTTCACCCATCAGACCTCTTTGCACAGAAGACATCTCTGTGCCAAGGCCCGTCATAACACCGCAGAGTGGCCAAGCCTAATTCCCAGAGCTACTGCTGGGCACACTGAGAACTGGCACCTAGGCGGGGGCCCTGAGGGGAGTTAACATCAGACAGTCATGGCTAACAGGGTTAGGAGAACGTTTCCCAGCTTAAGGAGTGATGAAAGAAGCTAAGCCAAATAATACACAGTAATAGGCTTGTTTTGCATTCTTTGCATGGGGGGAAAAGTGACTAATGGGAAATCTATCTGGTCTTGCCTTGTCACTGTCAAGGAAAGAGGAGATTATAATGTGTCTGTGGGACCATCGTGCCCCTTTCCCCCCATCGGAGCTGAAAGACAGCCAGAGGGAGCTCTGGATGGCAAGGCATATTGCAACCGTCCACAACAGACCAGCACATGCAAGAAGTCCGTGGTTTGCTTTTACCCTGTGTCTTCTCAGAAGTCCTAACGACACACCATTCTAACAAGAAAAATCAGAAGATCACAGAGAAATCTTCCCCTGCTCCCTGTCTCAGAATCTTCTTTTCCCCCATTGATTAAGCATTCATTACTCGCTGCAGTCTATGATATCTGAGAACACATATCCTGAGCTCCACACTGTTGGTTCCACGTGAATGAAGGAGAGGCCGGTCTGAGGACCACCAAGACTGTCACAAAAAAGCTGCTTCCGGAGCTTCTTCTCAGACCTGCTGGGGATTCCTGATTCCTACCAGGACTCCTGATTCAGAGTTCTGATTCCCTCTGATACACGGGAGAATTTGAGATCGATAAGACGAAATGATATCTCATCCTTTCTGGCTCTATCACTCGACTCTATTCTTAGTAAATATTTATCGGGGGGCTTGTCCCAAGATGGTCACAGGAAACCACATGGAAGAGAACTGCACGATACCTTGAATTCATTCTCTTTATCTTTAGTGCCCTTGTGAAACGGTCTGTCATAGCGGAATTTCCAGATATGATTTACTTTATAGAAACTTTTGATGTTGTCCGGGACGCCCTCTCTCTGCAGGACCTCCTGGCTCTCCGGAATGGGAGTCACAGCATATATCTGTAAATCTAGGATTAAAAAGTCAAGGAGGAAACCCAACTTGGCAAACTCCATGGAAATCTGGCTCGAGCTGAGCCGTGGCAGAAAGAAGAGGATGGGTAACAATCTGGTGTTTCCATTGGGTCGAAGTCATTTTAAAAATTGCTAAGAAGGAGCCAAGAATTCAGTTGACAACAAATCATTTCTCAAATTACAGGCCTTGAACTAGTTTTAGGTAGGTGATTCTGACAAAGTATCTGCTTAAAATGCCTATAATTTTTGAATTTATTTATCACTGATTTGTTTTCTTTTTTCTTTTGGTGGAGGTGAGTGGGAATGGCTTGGATCTTAGGTACTCAGAATTGTATTAACTGTAATCCTTATTTAAGAGACACTCTTATCGTTAGTCTATGCATGTCCCTTCTTAATTTATTTGTATAATAATGTATATATACCCATGCAACCATGACCAAAGACAGTAACAAGTTGTGACAGTGATTTATATTTACTGTGTGGTGCTCTGTGTCTCCAGCCTTCCCACACTTACGCTATCACTCGCCCAAATCTTCTACTGATAAGCAGAGTGTCGGTATAGTTGATATTTAAAAAATTACATTAGAGGGGTATATATTTACTTGTATGTTTATCTTTTTCTCTGTTCATCCTAAGATGAAATTTCACTTAGGAATATTTTGCTTCTTTGGCATTTTATTTTCTACCTGAAATGGTATCCATAATTATCAGTGGGAGTTTCTGGTCTTCTTTATGACCACAAGCTTCAGGAAGAGACAGAGGCCATCACACAGGCGTGCTGGGGTGAATTCCCTTGGTCTCTGATGCCTGTGTGATTTCAGTTGAATTGTTTGTATTTAGACAATGGGAGTGTCACTTACACAGCAATCACTAGAGGCTGTCTAGGACGTCATGGCTAGGAGTTCCCCCAAAACCACTAAGGTACCTCCTTCTCTCTCCTTCCTTCCAGAATAAAAGTATCACAGGAAAAGGGGGTGAATAATACATGCCAGTAAATACAACACTATCATTTCCTTGAACTGAAGCAGTTTCCACAGGATATGGTGGAGGAAAATTATTCTAAGGGAAATCACTAAAAGGAGCTTTTAAAGCAGGCTTGAGATGCAGAACAGTTTTAATTGAAAGGGAAAAATCCTCTACCAGATTCCTTAAGGGATTTCCTTTCAAGTGATATTGTGATAATAACTAGAGCAATTCTGATCAGAAGGAGCTAAGGATGTGAAGGAGGGAGAGTGAGAACATTGCTACGGCGAAGGGGGCAGAGGCCGAGGAGCCCCGCACAGAAGTGCCCTGCCGCTCGGCCAGCGGCCAGCGCCGCTAACCGCACTCACGCAGCCCCTCCCAGGTGCGGATACACTGAGCTTCCGCCTGGAAGATGGTCTCGTCCGGCTGGTTGGCGTGTTGCATGGCGATGGCGTGGGGGAACTCGTTGAGCATTCTCTGTTGGAAGGCCTCCAACCTTTCGTAGTCATGCCCTCGACACACAAACTCCTTATTCTGCAGGTGAAACAAAAAAAAAGAAATTAGAGCCATATAATCAAATGCATTAACTATGAAGAGAAGCCAAAAAATAGGGCCTTGGCTCTAAGTGAGCCTATGCCTCCCATCAACAGATTATAACAACAACAACAACAAAACCAAAACACTGACACAGTCTGAAAAATTTGCCCAAATATGAAAAATGCAGGGCAAGGATCACGAGTTTCACTTTCTATTGCTTTGGATAAGACTCGGGAGCATGTGCCGCCCTCCCCAGTTTGTGTGCATGGGGTGCAGAGAGGCATCGGATTCTCAGGGCACCGAAGTAGAACACAAAGCAATCATGTTCTCCCAAAATGCTAATGAGCACATGTGTTAAAGACACGAGTTTGGTGGGTAAATTCTCAATTTGGAGGAAAGAACAGTAAACACAATCTCCAAAAATCCATGTTATTGCATTTTAAAAAAAATAAAGGCCACAGAGATCAACACTGGATCCTCAACACTGGGTTCCTGTTGGGAACAAACAAAGACCACGCCTGCTGTATGTCCGCTCTCAGCAGGGCCAGGATGGGAAACCTCCCTGCCGAGACCCACTGGGCTTGGCCTCCTGTAGCCAAGAATCTTGTTAACTGGCCCAAGCTCAGACTTAGGATTTTTAGGGCCTTGCTAAATGTTGGATGTATTTTTTCTGTTTTTTTTTTTTTTGGTTGTTATTTGTTTTGTTTTTTAAAAGACTGATTTCGTTTAATTTTTTTAATGTTTGTTTATTTTTGAGAGAGAGAGACAGAATGTCAGTGGGGAGGGGCAGAGAGAGAGGGCGACACAGAATCTGAAGCAGGTTCCAGGCTCTGAGCTGTCAGTATGGAGCCTGACGCAGGGCTTGAACCCACGAGCTGTGAGATCATGATCTGAGCCGAAGTCAGACAGACACCCGACTGAGCCACCCTGGTGCCCCTTATTTGTTTTGTTTTACAAGATATAGAACTATTCTGTTGGTTGGGACTGTCTCTCATTCAGGTAAAAAATGGTGAAGGTCATCCCTGAGGTAGGCTAGAGAGCTGGAAAGACGCGCAGATTTCTGGAAAGTGCCCTCGTGGTTAGAGATGAGGGAACTCTTCCTGACAGTTGAATGATAATGAAGTTACAACTGTTGAAAACAGTCCCTGACTAGGCACTCTGCATATATCTTATTCAACCCCAACAAACGTGAGCAGGGGTCATTCCCATGTCCTGTCCCATTTTATAATTGGGAACCAAAAATCAGGATCTTTATGTACTTTGGCCACGTGTACTAGATTCAACCTCAGGTGTGAGAACGAGGTCTGAGCTCTGTCTCTGCTGAACATGGGGGTACATCCAGAAAAAACTCCTACTGGAATGCCGAAAGGTTGTAGGTGGCATGCCCTGAAGATCTTTAAAAGGAAGAGGGCGTGGCTCATGGTCTGGGGAGCTAAGGCCCAAGGTTCTCAGAGATTTTCAGCTTGATGAGATTCCTATAATAAAAGCCCTCAGGAAGAACTCCGAGTCACCTAGAGGAACTTAGAAACCAAGGGGCTGGGGGCTCAGGGACAGAGGAAAGAGCAGGGAGCAGGCTCTGAAAACCTGCCACAATTCCTCACAAACCTCCAAATACATCATGATCCTTTGGAAAGACGGGCTAAGACAGGCTACCTAGAAATTGGAACCCTCCTCCAAAATCCCATATTTAAAACTTTCTAGATAAAGGAAAGCATACATTCTATGTATTTTTTTAAATTCTATTCAAAAAATAAATTTGCTTGATAAAACTACACACACACACACATTCCTGCACATTACAGAAGTCCCAAAATAAGTATCTGACTGTTCTAACAACTGCAACATTCCCAAAGCAGTGCTTATATCATACAGCAGGTTGTAAAAGCAGGGGTTATTCTAAGCATATAATCATTTAATAGTGTTAAAAAGTCATTCTGAAATAAAAATAAACTTGGCATCTGATATTTGAGTTGTCACATAATAAAAAAGAATTGAACATTTCCCCGATCAATACTTTTTTCATCACAACTTTGAGATATAGTTCACATATCATAAAATACACTCTTTTGAAGGTTTTTAGTATATACATAGAGCACCTATCACATCACTGTCAAATTTGAGAACGTTTTCATTACCGTGAAGAGAAACTCGTACCCATTAGCAGTCATTCTCTGCTTCTTCTGTCCCCTGCCTCCCCGCCCCTGGCAAGTACTAATCTACTTTCTATTTCTATGGATTTGCCTATTCTGGACATTTCATATAAATGGAATCATATAACATGTAGTGTTTTGTCACTGGCTTCTTCTACTTAACTTTATTCCGTTCTTACTGCTCAATCTTCCATTGCACCCATATGCTGTATGTTTTTCTATCTATACAGGCTGATGGATACTTGGGCTGCTTCCAGTTTTTGGCAATAATGAATAATGCTGCTATGAACATTTGTGTATAGGTCTTTGTGTAAACATATACTTTTATTTCTCTTGAGTATATACCCAGGAGTGAATTGCTAGGTTACCTTTGTTAACATTTAAAACAACTTTTTTATTGTCTTTTTCTTTTGAAAACGAAATACCTGTGGGAAAAAAAAAAAAAAGTCCCAAACAGTACAGGACATACAATGAAAAGTAAATCTCTTCCTCATCCTTGACCCCAGTCATTCTTCTGAAATTGCTATGCAGAAATATTCTGTGCATAAACTGTCAATAAAGAACCCATTTTCCATGAGCTAAAAACTACTTAGATCATACGCTTATATAAATGTCTTAATTAATTTCAACTGAAAAATTATTTTGAAATTGATAACAAAGAGGAAATTTTTATTTATTAAAATTTTTTTTAAATGTTTATTTATTTTTGAGACAGACAGAGAGAGAGAGACAGACAGACCGACCATGAGTAAGGGAGGGAGACAGAATCCGAAGCAGGCCCCTGGCTCTGAGCTGTCCGCACAGAGCCTGTCACAGGGCTTGAACTAATGAACCATGAGATCATGACCTCAGTGGAAACTGGATGCTTAGACTGAGCCACCCAGACACCCCACGAAGAGGATATTTTTCATGGTGAAATTTGCGTGTTTTTAAATTGAAGGACTGGAATCTGACTTCTTAAAAGAGGTCCCGCCCCATGATTCTGAAGGGTGTGGTGCCCTTTAGAAATCAACAGAGGGTGACCCTTCTCTTTCATTTTGAAGAAAGTGTTATTTATATCTAGAAAAGCTGCTGTTTTTATTTGTTTTGTTTTTTAAAAATGTTTTAAAAATATTTGTTTATTTTTGAGAGAGAGAGAGACAGAGTACAAGTAGGCCAATGGTAGAGAGAGTGGAAGACAGAGAATCTGAGACAGGCTCCAGGCTCTGAGCTATTAGGACAGAGACCAACGTGGGGCTCGAACTCATGACCCGGGAGATCATGACCTGTGCTGACAACTGACTGAGCCACCCAGGTGCTCCAATAAAGCTGTTTTGAAAAGACTAATAATATAGGCTGATTTATTCTAATTAACTTCCTAACAAAATTTATTTTATTAACCAATTCAGTATTCTGACTTGCTAAGTTCCTTTTAAAATGGTGGCTCTCAAACTACTTCTATTTTTTAAGAAACTACACTTTCAACTGTAACAGTTTCATTTACTAGATAAATATTGAGCATACTTTACAGTGTACTTTCTACCTGAACTCAGAATTTGATCAGGGCCACAATATGACTTTTGTGGGTCTCTTCCTCTATAAAAAAATATCAAAAATCATACTGAGAGACTGATTCATTATGAGGACAAATATATACCTAGTAAGCTAATGTCTAATATACAATTTAATATATAACATTTTCTTCAACCAAAAAAGTTCATTTTTCCTTCTGCTCTTTAAAAGAATTTAAAACACTTTTGTAGGCCATCTAAAATGTTATGATCTGCAAACACTGTACCCTGACTGTGTGTAAAGGATTGCTTAGCTCTGAGTATGATGTGGAAGAAAATGTAATCTTTCACTTCACCTGACAGAAAGTGGGTGTCTGTTGTACAGAGTCACATCTGAACCCTCCTGTGGGGTCTCCAGCCCCTGCACTGCTCACAACCCAAGAACGGTCCCCCTTCCATTCACCAGCCGGACCCAGGCCATGTGCACTTGGCAGGGGGTGCTGATCACAGTCCATGCCTAGTATGTCCACTTGTAAAACTTAGTCATTCAAAGTCAGCAAGCGCTCTAAACCTGTCTCTGTTTTTGACGCAGAATCGAGCTTTCCTCTGCCCTCAGGTCCATCTGCAGCGTCGGCCTTTGGACCATGTACACCATCACGTGGGTCCCCTTTGAACCAGACAAGGAGATTTTACCTGAGTCTGCGTGACACCAAAATATATGGGCATTTCAATCATTTTGGTGTTTGTTCCATGTCGTACTACAATGAATTTCTGCCTATGGTGTTTGGATATTTTGGAATCTATACTTATATCTCTATTTGGTGTCTATGTATATAAAAACTTTATATGTAAAAATATATGAATACATACATACAAAACTTTCACTGTAAAGCAGATAAGTTAATGATTATTAAGCAAACAATGAAGTCTGACCTTTCTCCTCTCCGTTCTCCTTTAAGTATCCCCATCCTACATTCACCCGTAAGTGCTGGTACTTAAATCAAGATTCAGGGCAACATAAATGCCAGAGTATTTGTATGCGGAGATGTAAAGTTTGTAATGAATTCACTCAATTTACAGATGATTCCAGATACTTCTTGGTTGCTTGGGGAGGAACTTTTCCTCTCCCAACCAATGTTTTTATATTGGTGAGTATAAGTGTATGTTACACACTCAAGTGTTAAACAACTTGGCACAATGTGAAACAAGAATAGAGTCAAATATTTTATGATCCACTAGGTACCTTAGAATGTCTGGAAGATTTTCCTTGGTGGAAAGAGCACCAAGGAAGTATTTATACTAGCAATAAATGGAATCTCTTGGTTGAGTGACATTGACCTTTTCACAAAAGCAGTAACTGGGCTCTACCCATGATTCTGGAGGAAGTTTCTAGAGGACACGGAGCTGCAGGGTTTATGGTCATCTGCAGTGCCCTGCCAATTTTTTCAAGTGCAAACTACATGGAAATCACAGACTCAACAGACCACTAAACATCAGTCACACAGGGGAGCAACTATAATTACCAAAGCCTGCTCATAAAATAAAGTCACCTTAGAAATTCAGGATGAAAAATCAAATAAATGTTTGATAACCTGGAGAATTATTCAAAGCAAGGTATTCTAGATTTAGTACAGTGTCTGTAAACTAATAAGTTAAATGAAAATCTCATGATATTATTGTCCTAAAAGGACAAAATGTCATTGACATCTTAGTTTTCTTGACTGGGATATCTATATTGGAAGTACAAAAGCAAATCAAATAGTAGGTTAACTTACTCTTAAGAAAAATGGAAATTTCTTCCCATAAAACCCAACTCTGAAGAACTCTGGTTCAAGACGTTGCTGGTCCATGATTTTGTCATACAAAGAGGCTTCCATCATCTAGGAAAGTGAAAAAGAAGTTCTAATAATTTTATCTCATCTTTCAGCTGTACTTGTTTATTGAAGGGGGTATTTCTTCTACATAAAGGAGAACTTCACTGTAGTTTGCAGAAAAGAAGATTTCACTTCCTTTTTATGCTTTAAGGCAGGGATCAGCAAACTTATGCTGTAAATGGGCAGAGAATAAATATTCTAGGTTTTGCAGGCCATACGGTCCTGCCGCCACTCCTCAGGTGGGCAAGGCCCACAGGCTATAGTTTTCTGACACCGCTTTTAAGGATCAAATGTTACTCCATGTTCTTACCAAAGAAAATAATTTCTATGTACAAAGTCTATCAAGAAAATCTTTTCTTCACAATTAAATAAAAAGTGACATGAATTAAAAAAAAAAAAAAAAAGGAACTACTAGAGGCCAAACCTTTCTGGAGAATTCCTGTGCCAGATGTACTCACCTGTGGATCTGGTTCTCCATGGTCATGGTAATTCAGGACATTTTGAAGGTGCAACGTTGCACATGTTGGACAGGGATAAACCAAACCAGAGGGGACCCATAGTGCAAAGTGCTGTCTGGGCTGAAAGCTCTTAAGTGTGTCTCTGACAATGTTGGAACTATGAAGCACATAAAGCTTATAGCTTTCCATTCATGATATTATCATCTCCAGGGTTTACAGAGAAAGGCTAATAATGCACTTGAAAACGTCTCCCCTCCCTCTGCCCTCAGTAACAGCACCCCAAAGAGCAGTTGGCATGAAGTGTAATGCTTTGGGTTTATAAAACTCTCAGTGACTATGGTACCCAAGGGCTCTCCGGGTAAACATTGTAACCTCGCTTCTGTTACAGGGACAGTATGCCAAGAGACGCACAGCGATGTTTTTATATAAAACTGCAGTGCCTGCCAGAGCCAGCGTGATGGACTGAAGTTAAAACAAGGTTTTTTTCTCTTTGGTTTTCATGTTAGGAGGAATAGTGGCTAACTACTGACATGAAACACTACACCAGTAGTACAGGGCCAGTTTCTGCAGGTTGAATGAGTTACTTGTGGGGTACGGGATTTTCCAGGCTGTGAAAGTTTTACAGTATAATCTCTTCAACTGCTACCTCAGAATTAAAAGGGAACATCATAATCTGCTTCCTATTTTAGAAACCCTGAAGAGCTGAGGTGTTAGAAGATGGCACAAAACGCTCATGACTCTGAAGAACAAGGACCTAATGGTGCAAGAAGGACCTGTTTGAATCTGAAAAGAACAGAAGGGAGAAAACGTTTTGTTCAGGGACACAGAATATTGAACTCCTTGAGCTCTTGGGTACTAAGACCTTGGTTTTGGTGGAGCAAATAAAACAAACTGCTGAGGCTACAGTTGACATCTATACAATTTAGCCCCAAACATGTACAAATGGGTCAGCTAGCCATTTGCACAGTTTTGCTGTGCAGATTATGGGACTAAGAATGGTATATTGTTACAGAGATCTGTGCACAAGTGAGAAGCTCTTCGAAGAGTGTAGAGATTTTCACCAGTAAGCTAAAAGAATTAATCATGGATTTGATTATATATTTCAGACATGATGTTTTTGCATGGATCGAGGGCTCACTTCTGCGCACTAATCAAAAGCATTTGCTATTTCTCTGTATAAATAGCTTATTATACTTCAGAGGAAAGACTTATCTTAAAAAAAAAAAAAGCTTTCTGCAAGACTTGTTGAGATGATCACAAAGTTAATTTCATAGAAGATACTGGAAAGCTAATGAAAAAAGGATGCCGTAGCCGGGTTAGGGTGCACCCAGGTACCTTACCCTCATCTTGCTCAGGTTTCTGTAGTCATAGTAACTCTCGTACTGCTCTGCAATCTTCCGGCACAAGATGATGCCATTTTCCCAACACTGTGGACAAACGCATGATATAAATGCTCATGATCCCATGACATTTACTGATTGTCATGCAGAGGTCAAGGTGTAACTGCTTTCAGATCATCAAGCCTTACTTCTTAATTTTTATAACCTACCTTTAATAGTATCACTGCAACTTTAAGCTTGATAACAGCATGCAATTAACATGCAAATTATTAAAAATCTTTAGGAAGTAAAAAAAATATGATCCACCAGAACAGGCATTAACATATGGCACAGAAACATTTTCTGGTGTCATTTCAGAATCATCATCTTGAAATAACTACGGTTCCACAATGGCCAAGCGATGAGTAAATAGGCCCTCCATGCTAAGGAGGGAATTACTAGTGACCCCTAAGGCCCAATTATCCACAGCTGGCAAGCTGGATGCCTTGCTTGGCTCAATTGCACTTGTAAATTGTGAGGATCTAACCCAGCTGGTTAATTGGCAACAGAAAAGCAAACATTCTTTCGTCTAGCCCAAGTGTCAGCAAACTTTTTCTGCAAAAGGCCAGACAGTAAATAATTCAGGCATGGTGGGCCATACAGCCTTTGTCACAACCAGTCAACTCCACCGTGAAAGCACGAAAGCAGCCACAGTGAATAAGCCTGTGTTCTAATACAGCGGTCATCTCTGGACACTGAAATGTGAATTTCACGTAATTTTCACCTGTCAGATGTTCTTACCGTAAAATGTAAAAGCGATTCTTAGAAGGTGGGCGGGACAGAAATGGGCAGTGAGCCATTTGACCCACGGGCCATAGCCTGTAACCCCAAATCTAGCACAGATCCCTTAAAAGGGCCAAGATAAGCAGGCAGAGATTTCCTAACAGTTTATCCTACAGATGAAAACGTCACTGAAGGAGGATACAAAGGCATTTCCTGGCTATTATCCTAACAAACGCTATGTCAGTATATTTAGATAAATATTATAGGAGGATAGGTAAGAGGCAATTCCCTTGGATCAAATTATGCAATTATGTTTTGTAAAAGAATGACAGCCACTGTTCATATTTTAGCCTGCTGTTTAACCTTGGCAATTTGGAACATAGGTTAAATCTAAGACATGTATCACCAAAGCATCCAAATGTTCAAATGAAATAAACAACTGTGGTCAGATTCATAAGCTTTTTTTAAAGGGTACTGTAAGCCCTTGAAGAGATGGGGTAGAGTGAGGTAATGTGCTAAACGGCATCATTAGGTCAGTGAGGTTTACAGGACCTTGTGGCATCTCTAAGTATATGATGGGATGCCATAAAATTCTTTAAACAAGAAAAGTGGATGGGGCTGAACACATGCCAATTTGGGAAGGCAGGTGAGGGGTGATGACATGGTTTCTTGGAGAATTAAGTATCTGGGTGTCAAAACTTCCAGATCAGTGTTTCTCAAGGCATGGTCCCAAATTCATACGCATTGGAATCTCCTCGAGTCCTTATCAAAGGCACAAAATCCCCCGCCCCAAGCCAGACATACCTAATCAGAATGTCTAGGGACCTGGAAATCTTAACAAACTGCATTTTAACACACTCTTGGGTGTTTTTTAATGTATATTAAAATCTGAGGGCACCTGGCTGGAGGACGTGGGCATCAAAAACCTAGAAATGAAAGGCAACATGACAGCAACACAACCACGCTGGGTAGGGCCACTCACTTTGCCTCGGTCAAAGTTCTGGATGATGGCAAGGTGCAGGTGCTCCTTGCGCTGCCATTCCGTTTGCATGGGGTAGGTCAGGAACTCCCGGAGGGGCCGGTCGGACCATTCGAGCAGCTCATCATACAGCAGCAGCGTGTACGCAGCCTCTGCAAGCCAAGTGGGAAGGCAATGACCAAGCCAGGACCCCAAGCAACTTCCTCTCAAATGGGGTTGGTTTAGAACAAATTGGAAAAAGTATTTTCCGAATTTCATGATAATGAAGAAAATGTTCAGAATATATGCAAGAGAAGGTGATGAGTTCCACTTAGAAGACAGAATTATTAGGGATTTGTATTTCCTCTTTTGGTTCCCTGTGTTCATTCCCTCCACCACTTCTTTCTTTTTCTTGCCTTCTCTTCCCATCCCTTTTTTCTACACTGCCTGTATGCCACTGGCTTAATACAATTGTTTGAGGAAATCTTACTGGAGATGGTTCAAGGAAATAGGCTTTGATTGCTAGGGAAGTTCACTGGCAAATCCCTGGGGGTGAGACTATGGGCATCTTCCAAAGGGCCTGCTTAGGAAACAAAAAATGGCAACTAAATTCTTCTTGATAATAAAAGGCTCTAAAATGTGAAAATGGAGTTCAAGACTAGGGTCAGGTTGTCGGCAGAATTTCAGAGGGGCAAAGAAGCCAGAGAGGAGCTAAGTGCAAAGAAGAAAAAAAAAACCAACAGAGGAAGGATTAGAAATGGCAGAAGTGTGTGTGTGTGTGTGTGTGTGTGTGTGTGTGTGTGTGTATGAAAGACTGACAGTGACAGAGAGAGAGAAAAGAAAGACTGGAGAGAGGACTGTTGTGTGTTATGTAGTAAGACCCCCAGTTGGCCCCGCAAATCTTCAGTAATGGCTCCTGAAGTCATTATATGTTTGATAAGGGATTTCTTGGAAAAACATGTAAAGGGTGATATTCTATATACACACACGGAAACGGTGAGTCCAGCTTGAGTACAGCTGACAGGTGGTGCACTTGACAGAATACTTGCCACTCTGCAGGTCTCTTCCCTGAATCTTAAGTATAACCAAACAGATGGAGTTCTATTGTCCCTGATGAAGGACCCCAATAATTATTTTCCCCCCTAACATAGCCAACTCATTTATGAAATTGAATAAAATGGACAAACCCTTTATTAATCCATTTAATTACCACCCCTACATGTTTCTTAAAAGATATAATAGTAGCTTTTTAACACAGAATCCATAGTCATTCTCAGTCGTCATTTGCCTTAAGAGGAACCACACATTAAGCTCTGAAGTAGCACATTAAGTCTTACTGCTATGATTTGTCCATCTCGGTGTGTAAAATGCAGTTGCAATAAGAAAGGCCTGGGTCCCTATCACTTTTTTTTTCCTTCTTACATGTGGAAGTCTTGTAAGGCATAGGTTCAGGCCTTTTTTTCTTTTTAACTATCTGTGGTGACCTCAGTCTCCTGGCTTTCAGGACTGACTGCAGAAGCTTTCCTAACCAACCAAGAATCTCATTCCCCTCTGCTCAGTTTGTACACTGTTACCAATACGATTTTTTAAGGGGAAGGATCACATGCCTCGCCTGATACGTAGTAGTCAGGGATCGTCAGTAGCTAACGAGAAACGCACGCCTCCTAAAGTCACAGAGGAGGCTGGCCATGTCTGGTCCCTCCCAGCCTCTCTGCTCATCGCTCCCATTGTCGCTCCACATGGTACAGGTAAGAAGGAACTCGCCACTGTTTCTCCTGAGAGGCCTCCAGCCTCCATGTTTGGAGCCCCTTGACCCCACTGTCAGCTTTTGCTGAACGAAACAAGATGCATCCGGATCCAGAGGCAGCTGGTACAGAAAGCTGTCCAAACAGGGAAGGGAGGTACCTGCTGTTAATGGGCACTGGCCACATTCTTTCTTTTGGAGCCTGAATGTGACACGAACAGAGAGAGCATCATAAAGGGTTTTGGTTAACTGGCAGATGCAGAAACAGCTGAATCGCCACCATGTAGGCTGCCATGAAAGACTGCTTTTTTATGGGATAAGAATGATAATAATAGTGATTGTCAGGTATGTGCTGTATCTGAGTAGCTTTCTAGTTTTCTCTGAGACCTCCTGAGATAATTTCCTCATCTTCAATCACCCACATATCCTTATAATAAATGCCAAGCACCGAAGAAGGCCCTATGCATGTCTTTGTTCCTCTGTCTCTACGCTTTGCTCCTACCATGTCAACCGTCCGTGGTTCCTTCATTGACCACATGTCTATGGGACACCTGCAGTCCCTCGCAGACTGTTCCTTCAAGCTCGTTCCCTGAACTGGTCAATAACTCCTATTGTCTCTTAATACACAGCTCAGGAATTGTCACCTTTGTCTCTCAAATTTCTTTTGTGTTTCCCCAGTACCTGAGCATTCAAAAAATATTCTTGCAGTTAATCATTTCATAGTGAAAAGGATGAGAAGGACCAAGCAAACCCACAGGTGAAGCCTTCAGCTGCCCACAGGGACTGACCTAAAGGGCACTGAAGGTCAAATTCACAGAGACGGGCACAAAGTGTCAGTGTGTGCAGGTAAAAAAGGTCTGGAGACAGAGTGGTGACGGCAGCACAACAATGGGAATTTATTTAATGCCACGGGATTGTACACTTCAAAATGGTTACGATGGTAAATTTTAGGGGCACCTGAGCGGCTTAGTCAGTTGAGCATCGACCTGGGCTCAGGTCATGATCTCGTGGTTTGTGACTTCAAGCCTCACTTCTGTCAATGCAGAGCCCGCTTTGGATCCTCTGTCCACTTCTCTCTCTCTTTCTTTGCCTCTCCCCCACTCACACTCTCTTTCTCAAATACAGTAAAACATTTAAAAAATATTTTTAAAAAAGATGATAAATTTTCTGTTACATACATTTTATCACAATAAGAAAATTTAAAAGTGGGGGAGGGGTGGGTAATGAAGGATTTTTAGTCCTTAAATTGCTTTCTAAATCATGCTTGCCCCCGGGGGCAGTCCAGCGGATGGGTAGGAGACCAGGTGTGGGAGTGCCGCTGGGAAGACTGGGAAGACGGGCAGGTACCGGCAAGCCCTCAGGAGACGCTGACAAAGGACCGGATGGTGACATGGAAAGATGTGAAAATAAGTTACACCTGTTTCAGAATCTGCTTCAGGAAAATGATGATATCTATCTGGGGTAAATGGTGAGTGTAAAGGAAGCTAGAGAAAATTTTCATGAAAGAAAACATATATACCTTTGAGTGTAAGTAACCAACACAGAAGACTACTGAGGCTGGTCTTAAACATATTAGCAAACTGTAGACGTTTTATTGTAATATGTTGTATATTTACTCTTCTGCATCTTTAGAAGACAATATTATGCACTGAAGAGGGAAGAATGAATCTAAATCTAAAATTCCCAGTGATCTTTTAAGAAGTATTTATAATTTTGAACAAAAGGCATCACCTCAGAGTGATGGATAAAATGTTGCAGGAAGAAAGGACTTCTTTCTTATGACTTTGGGGAATGTAAAACCTGAGAGTCCTGTGAGCAAATTAAAGAGAAACTATTTTCCTGTTTTTAGAATAGAATCAAACAGATCTGGACTGTGTTTTGGAGAACCAAAATACGTCTATTCCATAGCTGGAAAGCCTGTCCTCAGTTCCCTCCCTCGTTTCTTTTTTAATGAACTTTCAAACAATCCACTAGTTGGTTTTCATAGCTAACAAAAACCAGCTTCACCATTTCTCTCAAAATTTTGCTACTAACCACTCTAAAAATGGTCACTGAAACTCTTAGTAAACCTGCAGAATCTTGGTCTGTTTCATCAAAACCATCAGCAAGCACATCTATGTAAAGGCAGACTGGGGCTTCCTCAGTGACTCAGGAATTACTACTATTGAGGGAGAAAAATCTCGGCAGGTGTTAAATTTA
The DNA here is from genome assembly GCA_004023845.1 of Helogale parvula. Lineage (NCBI taxonomy): Eukaryota > Metazoa > Chordata > Mammalia > Carnivora > Herpestidae > Helogale > Helogale parvula. The sequence goes on along the minus strand of PJEM01012221.1, from coordinate 3,540 downwards.
ATTGAGTAAATTTATTGGTGATACATTTATTTAACCCTCACAGTGCTGTGCACTAAACTGAGAAGACTTAGAAGAAGAAAATATCATCTCTCAAGGAATTCGCCTTAAAAATTTTTTTTAAATGTTTTATTTATTTTTGAGAGAGAGAGAGACAGTGTGAGCAGGGGAGGGCCAGAGAGAGAGGGAGGCACTGAATCAGAAGACAGGCTCCAGACTCTGAGCTAGCTGTCAGCACAGAGCCTGATGTGGGGCTTGAACTCATGAACTGCGAGATAATGACCTGAGCCAAAGCCGGACGCTCAACTGACTGAGCCACCCAGGCACCCCAAAGAATTCACTTTTAAGTGGAGATATCTATACCTACTTACCTACTTGCCTATCTATGTGTACACACACACACACACACACACACATCTTATATAACTACTAATAAAAATAATGTGATAAGCATTTTAATGGAAATCTGGGGGAAAAAAATGCATTGGGAAAAGAGTTGGAATCATCAACTCTGCCCGTGGGAGAGAGGTGGTGAAGCATGGAGTGGCTGAGGGAAAGAAAAGGAAAAGAAATCCTGGGAAAGACGGTAAAGGAACACGCCCTGAAGGATGAAGACAAGGAATGTACAAGTGGGAAAATGAGGCTGAGTAGACAGGTGTTGGTTTTATTACGATGGATCTTGAGGAAAGAGCTTAAACTTTTTTTGTGTGTAAGATATAAATTGAAAACAGTTATATCTAGAGAAGGGGTTGGCGAAATTGTCTTGAACAACCAGATGTGAAGTAACCGCTTGAGCTAAAGCTGACCCTGAAATTGTCTTAAAGGACCAGACACTGAATAATTTATCATCTAGCTTGCAGGCCATGCGGTCTTTGTCCCAACTACTCAGTTCTGCCTTTTGTGGCACATAAGCAGCCACAGACAATATCCAAGTAACTGAGTATGGCTGAGTTCTAACAAAACTTTCTTTACAAAATCAGGTGGTTGGTCTGCAGGTTGTAGTTTTCTGTCCCGCCCCCATGCTCTAGAGAATAAATCTGGTGATAATTAAGGAACAGTCCAGTGTGAGATGATGAAGGCCTAACTCAGGCAGTGGGGTGAGGGTTAACAATGAAGAGGAAATGGTTTTGAGAGTCTGTTAGGGAAAGAAATCAAAAGAACACCGGGAATGAGTGAATGGTTATTTGAAGGAGGCTGAGAGATACCAAAGATAACATCAAGAGATACTATTAATTGACAGAGTGAAACTATAGCTGGAGGCATCATTTAAATTCTGGCAACACAGGCACCATAACAGAAGGGATTGCTTTCTTTCACTTTTTTTTTAAGTTTATTTATTTTGAGAGAAAGCATGTGCATGTGTGAGTGGGGCGGGGGAGGGACAAAGATAGGGGGGCGGAGAGAATCCAAAGCAAGTTCTGCACAATCAGCATGGAGCCTGACACGGGGCTTGAACTCATTAATCACGAGATCACGACCCAGAGGTGAAACCAAGAGTCAGATGCTCAACCGACTGAGCCATCCAGGCACGCCAGGACTGCATTCTTTTAAGCTGGAGGAGGGGCCACAATTCAGGAGTTGCTGGGAAGAACAGTGTGGCAAAGGACTAAAACTTAGTTCTTAAATCCACTTACAGGGTTCCTACTCTGGTTACGAGGAAGAAAATCAATACTCAAAGAGTGACAATAAAATAGTGGGGGGTTTGTTTGTTTGGGTTTTGGGTTTGTTTTTTGTTTTGTTATTTGTTTGGTTGATTGTTTTTTTTTTGTTTTGTTTTGTTTTGCCTTTCCGAATCTCCTGGCTTAGCTTGCCATGTCTCCTGGAACTCCAAATGGAAACAAGCAGAAAAAGCTCCAAGGAAAGGTGCTCTGGTCAGAGGGTTGAGAAGAGGACCTTCCCACGGGATGGAGTACTCTTGAGCATTCTACCCTCCTCTGAGTCCCAGGAGCACGGTGCAAGCCTGCAGTGGGGACAGGAAGGACAAGCACAGGGGCAGCAGTAGCTTCCATGGGCTTTTGTTACATTCACTGCCTGGCCCCCAGGACGACAGACTGTATGAGGCGCATCACAGTGTGGAGAGGGTCAAGACTTGGCTTTGACTAATTTGGCTCCGATCAAGCAAGAGTGCCAGGAAAAAGAGTCCCTGTGAGGCAAGAAAAGTGAGAAGTGTCACAGAGAGGAGGCACGTAGGTAGATACAGGTGTTTTTATATTTGTTATATGGTGTCCCAAGCTGCCCGTGCATCGAACAGACCAGAATCAACATAATAAGGATTCTGACAGACCACTGGTCAGGTCCCAGGCTCTCCATGGGCGACACACATGTGGGTGAGATCAGAATAGTATAGTCGAGGCTCTAAAAGCTATACCCACATCAGAACCACAACCTTCAGAAGGTGGTTCAGGACTTGCAGTTTCAATCTAATTGGACCGATTGTCTGCTGAAATAAAAAAAAGTCAATCTTCTCCAGAAGACTTTAACAGAACCCAGAGTATCATAATATTAAAAATGTTCATGACAGAACCCAAAATTACTTGACATTCAAAGAAACAGGATAACTACACACATTTCAAAGGGAAAAGGCAATTAATTAACAGATGCCAACCCCAAGGTTCAGATGTTGGATTTACAGATAAATACCATGAAGCAGCTCTTATAACCGTGCTCCTTAAAGTAAAAGGAACATTCTCGAACAGAAAGATACAAGTTCCCTACAAAGAAACGGAATCTAAAATAAAACAAAATAAAAACAAATAAACAAAACCCAAAAAAGCAAAAATTAAACAAACATGAAAAATTTACTGGAAAAGCTCAGTTGCTGAGTAGAAACGGCAGAGAAGAGTCAATGGACTTGGAAAAGGATCAACGGAAATGATCTAATTGGAACAAGAAAGAAGACAAATTGAAAAGAACATGACCAGAGCCCCAAGAACTTATAGAACAATATCAAAAGGCCTAACATTATGTCACTGGGGTCCCAAATAAGAAAGAGTAGTGCAGAAAATATATGAGAAAATAATGCCTGAAAATCTCCCAGATTTGGAGAAGGAAATAAGTTTATAAACTCAAGTAACTCAGGGGACCCAAACAGGATACTCTTAAAGAAAGCCATGCCCATGCCCATACACAGCATAAGGAAATTGCTGGAAATCAAAGATAATGTCCTGAAAGCAACCAGAGAAAATTACAGATTATTTACAGGGAAACGAAATAAATGACTGTTAACCTCTCACTGAAAACCATGCAGGCCAGAACACAGTAGAGTGACATTTTTAAAGTAATGAAACAAGAGAACTGTCCACCCAGAATTTAATATCCAGCATATGTATCCTTCAGGGATAAAGGCAAAATAAAGACATTCCAGATGAAGGAAAATGAAGAGACTTCTTCACCACTAGATGTACTTTAAAATAAATATGACAACAAGTTCTTTAGGATGAATGAAAATGATAACAGGGGGAAACTGAGGACCTCCCTGAATGAAGAAAGAGCAACAAAATAGTAAATATATGAGCAAATATGATAGACTATTTAATCTTAAAA